>APFE030976272.1:0-109324 GCA_000404065.3 Pinus taeda
GAGTCCATGAAAATTCATCTTTCTTCAATAATGTTGTTAGAGGTGCTGTTATTCTTCCATAATTCTTAACAAACTTGCGATAAATACCCTGTCAACCCGAGAAATCCTCGCAGATGCTTTATGGATGTGGGGATTTTCCATTCCTTAATGGCTTTAATTTTGCTAGGGTCTACCTTAACTCCTTCATGAGATACAATATGACCCAGATATTCCACCTCTTGTACTCCAGAGAAACATTTGGATCTTTTTGCATATAATTGTTTTTCCTCCAATAGTTGTAGCACCCTGTCAACATGTTCAACATGATCCTTCCAAGACTTGCTTAGATTAGTATATCATCAAAAAATACTAACACAAATTTTCTAAGGAAGGGTTTGAAAATGGAATTCATCAAACCTTGAAATGTACAAGGTGAATTGGTAAGGCCAAAAAGCATGACCAAAAATTCATAATGACCCTCATGAGTTCTAAATGTTGTTTTCAGAATGTCTTCAGCCTTCATTCTAAATTAATGATATCCTAAATGAAGATCCAACTTGATCAAGTAAATTGATCCATGCAATTCATCCAATAATTCATCAATGACAAGAATGGTAAATTTATCTTTAATACTGAGCTTGTTGAGCTCCCTATAATCCAGACACACACACCATGATCCATCCTTCCTGTGTACCAATATAACTGGAGCAAAGAAAGAACTTTGACTAGGTTGAATTATACCAGCCTCTAGCATTTCTGCAACCATATGTTCAATTTCACTCTTTTGGGCATAGGGATATCTTTAAGGTCTGATGTTTGGAGGAACACTTTTTGGAATCAAATGAATAGCATGATCATGATCAAAAATAGGCAAGAGGCCTTTGGGAGTCTCAAACACCTTGGAACGATTGTCCAAGACTTTTTGGAGATCTGGAGAAATAGATGATTTCGATGTGGGAACCTCTAGCGAACATAATTGTGCAATTACGCCTCATTTTTATTTCTTTAGAAGCTTTATAATTATGTTAGATCTGATTATATTTCCCGATTTCCCTATGATACCCCTTAAATCAAATTCCTTTCCTTCCGAAAAAAGATTCATGAAAAGTTCTTGAAAATTAAAAGCTATCATACCTAAAGCTTGTAGCCATTGGACTCCTAGTACAACATCAACACCACCCATTGGAATGGAAATCATTGTGCTATTCAATACATACTCTCCCATGGATAGCTTGATATTATGGCACTTTCCAGAGAAATTTGTGGTTCCTACACTTGCAACAATCACTTGACACTCTGGTGCTGGATATAGGAAGAAATTCAATTCCTTAGCTATCTTACAATGAATAAAATTATGGGTACTACCCGACTCAATCAACACTATTACCTTTTTATTCTTGATATGTCCTTCTATCTTAATAGTTTGAGGAGTGGTAATTCCGGCCAATGAATTACAAGATATAATCAAATTCATTTCTTCTTTTTCTAGGGTTTCTTCCTAGTGTATATCCTCTTCTTTTATCGTTTCTTGTTCCTTTTCTTCCTCCTCTTCATAATCTATGTAAAATAATTTCTTCTCAGAGCACTTATGACCTTTAGTGTATTTTTTATCACAACTGTAACAAAGCCCTTTTGCTCTTTTTTCTTCCAATTGTTGTGGTGTCAACCTTGTAGGTTGTAGAAGAATAGGGGAAACAACACTTCCATCTTTATAGTTGTGAGTGGCATGCTTCCTTGTTTCCATAATTTTTCTTTCCATTTTTCTTGCCAATCTGAATGTCTTCTCCAATGAATCAGGTTCCCATAGGAAAACCTCATGTTGGATGTTATCCTTTAAAGTCCATATGAACACATCAATCCTATGCTCCTCTAGAATATAATTTACCCTTATATTCAATTTTTGGAAATCCTCAATGTGCTCCATCATTGAACCCTTTTGTTTGAGATTTATCAATTGGCTAAAAAAGGTGTTTCTTTTTGTATCCTCATAATGTGCTATAATTTCTTCCCTAAAAATTGCCCAAGTGACAATTTGCTTACGAGAGAAAAGCCATCGATACCATACAAATTGATTTGGTTCCAAATATAAAGTTGCAATGTGTACCTTTTGTGTGTTTTGCACATTATGGAGATCAAAATATTGCTCCATCTGTAGTTTCCATGTTATAGGATCCTTGCCATCAAAATTCCTCATATCTATCTTTGGAACATGGTGGGCCTTCAATCCAACGTTAGAGTCTATGAAATCATGATTAACATTTGTTTTGTTCTCATCATTAGTTTCCTTTACTACCCTTTCACCATTAGCAAACATTTATTGTAGCAACATTATCAAATCTGTCTTCAAATCTTCCATTTTGCCTTCCATCTTAGTTTCCACATCTTTGTTTAACCCATCCATCTTAGATTCCATGCCTTTCTTTAAACCATCCATCTTATCTTCCACGCCAGCCATCTTAGCTTCCACGCCTTTCTTTAAACCATCCATCTTAGCTTCTGTTACTTTTTGTGAGAGTGAATTTTGTTGCACTTGGTCTCATATTTTTGATATGTCATGTTGCATTTCTTCTTCTTATTCATGATTCATGCTAGAGATTTTAGGTTTCTTACTAGGTGTTTCCATTTTCTTTCTCTGGGGCATCAATTGATGATAATTATGCTTCACTATTCCCTTTTAATTCCTTCAAACTAATTTTTCAAACCAAACTTATGAAAAATTTTACAAAAAACTACACACATTTTTTCACCTTGTAGGAGCTCTATATTGAATCTGATGTATCTCTGAAATTTTGGATCTCCAAGGTCTGAAATTGTGGACTGTGGTAGCACTCTAAGTCCTCTTTCCAATGCCACCAATCTGATTGAAATTTTATTCTCCAAGGAATCATTATGCTGAATCTCCCAAGATGACATGATTATACATGTTTTTAGTAGAGCGAACTTGTATGAAGTGCCATGTGTCCATATTTCAACCTTTGGACCCAAGAAAGATGGAAAAAAAACTAAAATCCATCCTCCTCCTGTAATGTATTATGGAATTTAAATATGATACCCAAAGAGAAAGTTATGACGATTTTCCCAAGGTCACCTATTTGGGATGTAATTCAGGAACCTACAAAAACCCTAACTTCCTTAGATCATTTCTCCGAAAACATAGTGAGAAAAGATCTGAAATTCGGACCAAAGGATCATCAAGATTTCGACTCAAATGAGTTTTTTTTTAGCTTCTGAAACACCGTAGAAAAAAGTTATAGCGAAAATGCCATGATGACCTGTTTGGAGCAGCGAAACCCTAGAATCCAAAGCTCTGATACCAAATGTTATGAAACCAGCTCACAAAAAGATAGAAAAAATAGATAAACGACTTCAAAATTAGCCTCTTCAAGGGGGAAAAATCCTTTATATTACACAAATGAACAATTATTGGATGATACAAATGACTAAACCTCCTTTCTATATATAGGAGTCTAAGGGGTCACAATATAATCAAAGCCGACATAACAATAATAATATAAGGGCACAACAATAACAATAGTGGGCTTTTGTGGGGCCCACTAATAACAACATGGGGACAATAGTGGCACAATAATATTAATAAGGGCTACAATGAGAATAGTAATGGGGGAATCACTAGGATTATAGGGACCTAACAGTTGGTCTCATTTTAGGGCCTAGTGATCCAAGTTTAGATTGCAATAAAGCCTGAGAGACTAGGAGATAGGAAAAGTCCTCATGGTGTAGGTGGAGAAATATGGTGGCATCCATGCTTGTTTGGCCTAGTGATCGGGTGGAGATCATGGTAAATCCTATTATGATGTGTTCATAATGTTTTCCTAATGATCCAGGATGGATTACAATAGAGCTTGGTTTTTATTGATGAGGGTGTGGTGGTTTACCCTAGATATGTCCTGGCTAGTTCTTTCGGTTTGAGTCCCACATTCATGCTTGGAATATGCCACAGGGTTGAATGGATGAAGTGAGAGTTGGATCAACCATTCTATGGTCGGGGGGAACGTGGTAGTCCCATGTTCAGTTGGTTTATTGCATTCATTAATGAGAAATGCATTCCATTTATTTTCATGTGTAAATGTACTGATATATATATGGATTTTATGTATGATATATTTATGAAATTTCTATCCCTATTATGTTGGTTATATGTATGTTTTATGACAACAACTATGTATGGATCTTAGCATGTTTTTACTTGTAATTGAATGGATAATGTGTCTATGGCCTAATAGATGATAATGCAACAAGTGAAATGAGGGAACGATGGTTCATAGTCATTCTCAGGTAAGTATGAGATCTCTACAATTAATTATGTTGTTTACACATGTAGGTTACATGTTGATGATATGTTTGACAAAATGCTTGGCATGGCTAGTAGGGGTCTAGATAAGGTCTTGTTCAACTTATTTCTTTTGCATCATTATTTACCTATAATTTTACTAATTTTAAGCTATCACTCCATTTTGGGTAGTGACCCAGGCTTTGGGATTGAAAAATTGGCTTAAATATTGGTGTTGCTAGCATAGAATTGATAATTTTGGTCTTTGGTCGCTCGCAAGCAAGCCTATGAGAGCAACTTTTGGTTGTTGGTAATGTCCTTGCCCATAGCATGACAACAACTATTGCCTAAGAGATCCAGAACAACAGTGGGACCGAGGGATAAGTTGTGTGAGTGGCTGACATGTCTCCTGAGGTTTCTAAAGTTGATGTTTGGTGACTGCATGTGATGTTTATGTCAATTCAACTTCCTTAAGGTCACATAGGAGGCCAAATCTGATCATAGTAGCATCTAGTCTCATGTTTACCCCAATTGGCATGGTTACTTGGGTAGATTTGGGAGGAGGGTGTTACACTTTCACCACCTTATAAAAGTTAGTTAACCTTTTCTAACCTTTTGATCAAAAGTCTTAAAAAAAACCATATGAAAAAACCATAATTTTTTGGAGTGCGCACATATTTAGGAGAAATTGATTTCTAGGAGGTATAAACTACTCTAATGAAGAATAGTAGTCTATTTCTCTTAAAATTTAAGTTTGTACTTTCTTTGGCCACCAATTGGAGCTCAACTTTAGGAGTGCGCCTGAGACATCATGACAAACATCCACACATAATTTGACACCATGATAAGCCTCTGATAAGCATGAAAAAAGCCTCCAAGTATGTTCTTTCTAAACAATAAGACATCAACATAATGGTGAAACACTTATGCTTCAAATAAGGATCATGAAGACCTAGTTGGCCAAACACCTCTACATGGATCAACATCTCTGTGTCTAATCAAGATCTCTACATCAAACCCATGATAACTCATCACAATCATGAGGGCTACTAACATCACGTTGACACCAATGATAAGAAAGAGAATACTAAGTCCCTATTGACATAAATGCCAACATGTTCCCCTTTGGCATTGATGTCAAACTCAACCTTATCTCCAAACTATGAGATTGACCTCCATACACTCCAAATTCTATCCCCCTTTGACATCAATGGAAAAGGGAAATGACAACACTAAAGAACAATGACAACATATGTGAGGGGCTAAGAGAAGTACTCCCCCTAAAATAGTCAACACCATGTTGACCATAAGAAGAACATGATCCCCCTGAACATGTAATGGGGCTAACACCATCTCTCCATGTTCTTGTACATGCTACCTACTGTTGCCAATGCCTCTTTATCTCATACAAGAGGCTACTCTACATGGACCAAGGAATATGACCCAATGATATGGAATGAAAGTACATGGCTTCGCAGGCCTATTACATGGCTACAAGAATGATAATACATGATTGTATAATGACATCAACAAATCCCTTATATGGTTTAACCATCTCTCAAGGCTCTCCTCAATGCATGCTCGACACCAAGACCAATGAACCAACTATACTAAATGATGAACGAAACATAATTATAAGGTTGATCTTGCTCACTTGAGTGCACACATGGCTGACATAGATTAACTAATTAAATGCATGCCAAATATCTCTCTCTCTCTCATACTCATCCAATAGAATTCATGCATATTAGCATGCATACATGACAAAAGAAATAAACATTACAATGCATGCCAACACATAGTCTCTCTCTATGCATATTTGTTACATCAATGCACTCCAAGGTGCTTCACATGGCCAAAATATTGTCTCCTCATATTGCATGCAAAAATCAAGTGTTGTTGAAACAATGTATCAAATACAATGCATGTACATTGGCCATTTCAACCATAATATCAATAAGACATGTAGAAACATATAGTTTAAAATATCACATGAATGAAACAATGATATCTACTATGGATGGTTGTACATCAACCCTTCAATTAATTGTCAACGAGAACCAAGAACACACATATGGATGAAAAGTGTATGCTTTCACTCATGAAAGCATAGAAGTAGCTACTACAAATGAATGAGTGAAATAAATAGGAAGAATGAAAAGTAAAACTCAAACCATGCATAGTTCCTCCTAAACTCATTATACCTCCAATAGGTAGGTTTATCCTGTAGACCTAAATGTACATGAGGCTCATGAGCTCATCAAGATGTTATTGCTACAAATCGTACACATACCATGTTGTTGCTACTTATATCCACCAACTAATCATGCTTCCATATGCTCCCCCTGAGCCTATGCACCTCTCATAAACTTTTGTATTCCTCTATGAATACGCATGAGGTAACCATGGACTGCAAAGGGGGTTGATATCTCTACTTCACTGGCTACCTATCTTTCTTCATCCACATAGAATTTGGCTTCTTCTTTTCTTCCTTCTCTAGTTTTCTACTAGGTCCTCTCTAAATCTGGTACTCTTGTTAGATTTTTGTTGAAGAACTAGGCAACAAGTATTCTCTCACCATATGGCCAAAATTATGACGTGTAACACTCCACATGGTCGACATATGAAGTAAGAGGATCAAATCTCCTACTACTCATGCTAGATATATTCCTTGTATAAAACATATATCTCCTCCATGGCCTAGATCTACACTCAACTTCCTTATGGCCAAATAGGTTACTGAGAAACAAAATGTATTAAAACCATAATTATACTTGATGGTTGATCTGCTTGGTTGCTCATACTATTGAAAGCTTTGCTCACTATATTTGTTCACTATGCTCCTGCTGTTGGCTACAACATGTCCAAACTCATGACAACTATAACACTCTACCTCATGCATCAAAGGAACACATGGGCTTTGATTCCTTTTATATTTCCTAGATCTACCACAATTCTCTATTAGAGAAAAGTATATTCTGAATGTAGGTTCTCCTTGAGTTCTTCTTCTCTGCTACTACTGCTTGTTTCCTTGGTTACTACTACCTTTTTTGTTGTTATTATTTTCTAAAAGCCTTTTTGGTTCTTCATTATTGTTCTTGCATACATGTGAGCTGGACTCTCCCTTTTGAAAACCAAGACCAGAAATATCTAATGGAGATAATTGGTTTCTACGAAAATTTTCCAAGGCTACAATGTTCTTATCCATCTTTAGTTTCTTATCATTTTCTTCAAGCTTCTTTCTCAATGTAACAACTTTAGTTTTAAGATATATAACTCAATCCTTTTTCTATCTTTTTCAGATACTCATAATATCTTCATATCCTTTTTATCTCTTTATTGGGTCCTTATATTAACGATATCCTCTTTGAGATACTTCTCTTTTTCATCATAGACCTGCAATAATGTTTCTTGATCTCTACATGCAATTGTCAGTTTACTAACCTCAATAGATAATGGCTCTACTACCTCCATGGAAGACTCATACTCATCTCAAAGAAGCTTAATATTATCCTTATATTCACTGGGAAACTCAACAATACTAGGATCAGAACCATCTAAAATATAGCTAGAAAGAAGCTCATTAAAATTTATACCTTTCGATTCATTCTGCTACAATAACTTTGATTCTTGACTTTCTAATCTGTTCTCCTGATCAGTTGAGCCATTCACACTAGGAGGATGAGACTCTTTTAGCTGATCTTATTTCTTTTGAGGGCCTTTCTTATTTTTCTTCTTCTTGCTCTTCTTCTTGACCTCTCCATTGTTGTTGCTATCACCTCCAAATAGGATCTCCAATCTGTCACATTTTTCTTTAGCACGTTTCAAAATTGATTATTTTCTCCACAACCACATTATGGAGATTATCATACATAATTCATATCACTAAAGCATTGTACTGCAATACAATAGATGAAGTTGGATCCTCACTATATTCTTCAAAAACAAGCTTCCAAAAGTCAAACCCATGAGATAATAGTAAATGTTTCAGCTTATCTTGCCATTATACTTAGAATCTTTCTGTTGTGAGAGGAAACACTCCTTGTGCATTCATTCTATTTTTTTTTTCAAATTTTCACCTGATTTGATTAGATCTACTCTACAGTGGTTAAGCTACAACTAATATCCTCACTCTCATACAATTTGTTAGAAACCTTGAGTACTACTAAGAGGGGGAGTGATCAATAGTGTCACTTATAAGTGGTGGATTTCATATTCAGGTTGTAGTGGCATCTTTCAAGTAGTGGTCTAAGAACCTGGGAGTGGTGGCTAGATAGTGTAGTGGTGGCTAGATAGTGTAGTGGTGGTTGGCTAAGACTTATTGGGAATGTTGCCTTCCATTAGGTGGTGGCCTACAAAGTTCATATTAGTTTTTTTTCTAGAGAAAGTAACATGTCACATCAATTGAAAGTTGTGTCTTGCACACTAGTAGTGGTCAATGAATTAGATGTAGAATAATTTTATATAATAGAAGAGATGACAACGAAGATGATATGCTGATGATGGTTTTTACCCTTGTGATTTCCATCCTATATCTTGTGCCTCATGTGTTGATTATTTATGTTGTTGTGCTTTGATGGTTGTTGCTTATTTATTATGCATGTTGCTCATATGGCTTACATGCTTATGTGTTGAGCTGTTAATATGTTGTTTGTCAAATAATGTGTGATTCATGTGGGAATTTTAGTGTTGTAATTGATGCCAAAAAATAATATAAGATGAAAATAAAGGAATATTCCTAGACACTAAAGTTGGATACAAGGTAAGATTCACAGATAACGAGAAGCACAAGTTCAGGCAAAGCATCCCTTTTCCATTGATGTCAAAGAGGGAGGAGCTACGGGCACAAGGTGAATTGTAGATGGAGGAAATTATATAGTATTATTGTAGATTTGACTAAGGGTTGTGTTAACGGTGCTGGACCCACCAACATTCAGGGGATCTCGCCGGTATGAAGTCCCAATTAGACCTTATACCGTTTGGTGTAGGAGTCCCATTCGATATGATGGCCTCATTGCCATTATCTTTGAGATTTGCCTTAGCTCTTGTTGTTCAACACATGAGAGTGTTATGCTTGTATCTTCAAAAGGGGAGGTGAGTGTTGGGCTAGTTTATAGAGTAAATTAACACAAGTATTTTATTATCGATCCACGTTTGTAAAACTTAGAAGCATTCCAAAATGTATGGATATCAACTATAATCAGATTTAGAAGATAAGTTATGGAAATTGAAGGAAATTAAAATATAAACTAATTAGACGTGCATATTACAAATATAAAATTCAACTAAGTAATTTCTAATTCATTATGTAATAGGTAGGAGAGGTGGCTCCTAACTTAGAAGAACCATATTTGTCCTTTTTCTAGTATACTATTTTATGAACAAAAATAAAAAACCACTAATGGAAAATAGCTTAAGATGTATAAAAAAATAATGGAAGAGGCTCCTAACTAAGGCGGTCCTTGTTGTTCTTCATTACAAATTCATTCATCATTAATGCCATTGTTAGAAAACTGAAAATTCAGAAAAACAAGAAAATGAATTTTAGTTTTTATTCATTAATCTAATAGGAGGGTTCAACTTGAACACTTGGTTGTCCCTTCATATAAAGATGATAAATAAATCAAGATTCATCAGAAAACATCAATCATCATACATCAAATCAAATAAACAAATTTGAAGCAAAACTAGTTTATGAGAATCAAGCTAGATTAACCATGATGTGTACTTAGCTTGGAGTGGGGGCCCTCCACCCTTGCCTTGCACACTTGAAGAGATTATTAGCTGCTACAAACTTAGTCAAACATCCACATCATTTAATATCAAAATGAAGATAGAACAGGTTCCTCAAATTAACTTCAAGTATTCAGAAGTCTTAATATGAAATTATACAAATTCTACATATCATAATCATTCAATATTTTGGCTTAAATAGAACAATATGAAACAAATTGATCTAAAATGTATCTAACAGATATATATATCCATATCCCATCTATCTAGGCTGAACTCATCCATCATATTACTAAAAATATGGAAAATCCCATGAAATCATAAAACTACCCTATTCCCTAGGGATTTCCTGAATGACTGGTCCTATTTGACCAGCTTTAACCGGGCTTGTTTAAGCTTGGTTTGACCGAACCAATAGGAGTTAGTTCAATCCTAGTTCCCAATATTTTTATAAATGTTCTCATCTTGTGCCCAAGTGTCCTGCAAATATGACATTCATGAAGCCATTATGAGAATTTTTTATTTTGTCCAAAAATGCACTTAAAATTCAATTTTCATAAAAACATCTAAAAATTGTAAAACTAAATTTATATACCTGAATATGAATAAATACATCAAAATGGGGTGTATATGATGGCAAATGGATGGATAATAAAGAAATTAAGTGCGTTTTCTTAAGAAAATTTGGATAAAAACGAGGGCCAACAGTGAGTATGCCTATTGAGTGTGTAATGTAACTTTTGTCTGGGTTCTCTTACTGTAAAGGGAGAGAGTAAAGTGAGCCTCTAGATGAGAGGTAATAGTACCATCCAGGGAGAGACATAGGCAAACCAAGAAGGGTCTATCTAGCATCCAGCGAAGTAGTCCACAATGGATGCGATAGTTGTTAAAACCAAAGTGCAAGGGGAAACACGTACACCATCCAGTAAAGTAGTCCACATGGACGTGACGGTCATTATAGCCAATAAACAAGAATGGTCTGTCTAATGTCCCACAGAGTAGTCCACACAGATGAGACAACAATGATAATAAATAAAACACATCTTCAACAATGTAAGTACAAAAAAATCAAAGTAGTGCGTATCTTAGTACAGTTTAAGAAAACATGCATTAAAAATGTTTAAAGAGTGGTCTAAAAAACATCTACAAAACATGTGTGAAAATGTGTTGGCCTTAACAAGCTTCTGAATTAAGAAAAAGTCCCAAGACACATATATACACCATACATCACTAGTCCTAGTAGTGGGACATTGGAGCCACTCCTCGCTCCTCAAAGAATAGACTACAGACTCTCAAGTCTATGTGGGAGTAGCCAAGGTGAAAATTCTTTGCTCATACAATGGGAGGGGTATATATAGCCAAGGGTGATGCTTGACCCTTGTGGCTCTTGGACTACCCTCGTGACTGTTCAACTTCCCATGACTTTTAAACTGACACGACTCTTCGAATTCTTGTGTGCGTCCATGGGACTTCACTTTACATTACATTCAATTACAAAAAACATGGCTCATAATGGTGGTGTGGTTGAGACAACTCATGACATAATTCAACATGACATTACTGACATGTACTAGCTAACTTTGGTGTCCATATGAAGCTGATGTGCTACTGAGTGATGGATGTATTCTTGGTGTGCCTTGTCTTCTCCTCTGCATGGCATAATGTTGTAGGGTCTTCGATGGGTTTGGTATTTCTTGATGGTTAAATGCATGTGTTCCTTTCACTTTTTGGTTGATATTCTTTATGGTTGATATTCTTTATACATCCATATTGCTTGATGGTTAAATGCATGTGTGCTCCTTCTCCATCCCATTCATTGTATCATCATGATCCATCAGTGTACCTATTCTTGCAATTCACTCATGATGGGACAACATCAAATCTAAAAACTCTTATTAAGTATGATGCATTTTTCTCGTGTTATGGGTGACAGGAAAGGAGGACAACTCATTTAGACAACATAGAGCACAACTTAGGATGGAATGAGGAATTCTAGGAGGACAACCCACACTATTAGGAAATACTATGCAGTGATAATTGGGAGAGAAAATTGTGCAGTGAAAGTCACGAATGTCAGCTGCAAGGTGGGACCTTGAGGGGGGACATCTCTGTGTAGTTTTCAGATGAAGGGTAGAGCAAACTAGCAAAGGACCATATGGGCATGTTTTTGAAGTTTTAGGGAGCAGTGCAAACCTAGGTCTCAAAGTAGTGTAGGATTCTATCAGACAAGAAGGAGGATTGATGGCTATGCTTGACAAATGCACAATTGAGTTGGACATGGAGGCAGTGTATGCACAATTCTGGGAGGCAGACAAGTTGCTCACCTCTAGGATTGTGTAGTGCAACTGACTTTGAGGACAACCTCAAGCACTGTGCAGTTTCTAGTAGTAGAGAGAGGTCATTGAGGGTTGATACTTCACAGTGAAACTCATTCAGGGTCCGGTGGAATAGGGTTGTCAGGTTAGGCATATTTTCAGGAAAACATCTAAGTGTCGAAAGCAAGTGAACTTGTGCAGACTGACATTGTGATCATACACTTAGAATACTTGATGATGAGACAACATAGACCACCATGACAACAAGACAAAACATGCCCTCGGTGAGACTATCTTGGAGTTGAGAGTGACAAGCGCAACACTTGTGATAGACCTTCGAACAACCATGAAGACACTTGCGCGATAGTGCTTACAACTCTATGTGTGAGTGCGATGTGTGTTCTCATAGAAAAGAAAACCCAAACACACAAAGAAAAACCTTCAAAATCACTAGATTTAGATCACAAGCATGACAAAGTAATCATCATCCCGAAAGACGAACGTTGGACAAACAAGAAAAAAGGTGAAAATACTTCACAAGATCTTGTGGGGTGAGCTCGAGTGTTTGCAACTATCAATGGAAAAACCAAGGAAGGCTCCGAAATTTGGATGCAAGCCAAAATTTTGGAGGGTTTTGAAGTCACTACAATACTTGGTGACACACTGGTTGAATACCAACTTCTTTGTTTTGGATCATTTTCAGCGCAGGGCCTTGGCCTTTTGGGGAGTATTGATTCATTGTGAAGATCAATTCGGCTTCCCCACTTACCCCATGGATTGACATGGTTCACCTTGTACCGACTCAGTTGAACACAATACAAAATTCAACCAGATCATAGGGTTTCAAATCTGGAAGGGTAATTTGGCTTGTGAGATTAATATTTTTAGAGTATAAGTTTTCATCTTTGGTGTTGCTCCACTACCAGCAGGCCTGGACAGTACTCCAATGTAGTCACGTAGGAGCACCAACATTGCTCCACTACCAACAAGCCTGGATAGTACGCAGTGGAGTTACTTGCTTCACCTCTCTATGCAGGAATCCTTTCTCTTCTTTCGCCTTTGTTCTTTTTTGAAAGAGGACTATGCATAGGCACTTATTTATTTTTGTGGTGAAAGAGGGATCCTGACTTATTGAGAGCATAAGAGTTTGTTCCTTTAGAGAAGCATGTAGATACCTTTGACTCAAGTTTTCTCATTTAGATTTTTCCCTTCTCCATTTCTACTAGTTGGATAAGATTAAACAAATAGAGTAGAAAACTGAGTATATGCATGAGGTTTCCTAGATTGGACACAAGTTCATGCTTTAACCAAAACTTTCCTTACAGCCGGATTTTATTTTCCGTTAAGAATTCATCTTCCAAAAGCTACATTCAAGCATAAGGAAGATAGACATAGGACCGTCCAAGCACTATCGTGTCACAAGAATATTTGAATTTCATCCACATGCACATTCAAAAGCCAGAACGCTTTGTAGGGTAACACTTATTTACAAAACAAAACAATAGAATAGCAAAGCAAAGAAGAAAAACAAAGAAAAGAACAAAACAATAAAGAAAAGAAAAATAGCAAAGAAAAGAATAGAAAAACAATGAAAGGAGTATGTACATAGTGCATGGTGCAACCCCAGATCATTGAAAATAATATTTGAAGTCTTGGCCATTGATAGGGAGAGTGTCAATCTTCCCATGAAGTGATTGTAAACAATATGTGTGTTGTCCAAGCTTCTCATGAATGGTGAATGGGCCATTCCACAGGGAATGAAACTTCGTGTGTTTGCCTTTGTCTTCATGGGGTTTATCCCACTTCAAGATTAAGTCACCCACAACGAAGCTAGTACTCCCTGCAAATTTCCATTCAAAACATCTCTGGATACCATTCTGGTGAAGTGTAAACTTTTCTTTTTATTTCACCCTTTCTTCCTGTAGCTTGTGTAATGTGTCCAACCTACGCTGAGCTAATAGACACAGCTTGCCTTGGGACTCTTGGGACAACTGGAGAAAAGGAAAGTAGATATTCAGTGGGAGGATGGCTTATTTTTTGTATACTAGGAAGTAGGGGGAGGCATTCAGAGAGGGTTTGGGTGTGACTTGGTCAAACCATAGAGAATTCACTAGAGTGGAGTGCAATTTTTGTTGTTCAAAGTAAATGGTCTTTTTTGTGATGCGGATACTATATTTGTTTGTGGACTTGGCAAGACCATTTCCCTGCAGGTATTAGTTAGTAGAATTATTTAACACAATACCATTTTGCAATGTAAAGTCATAAATATTTAATGAAGAAAAATATGTTTCATTGTCAAAAACAAGTGATATAGGAATTCCAAACCTTGAGATGACGTTTTGTCTTAGGAAGATGATGATTTCTTGGTCATTCACTAATTTTAGTGGAATTGCTTCTATCCACCATGTGAACTAATTTGTAGTAGTTAAGATGTAGCAGTGCTACATTGATGAATTTGGGAAAATCACCCAATGATGTCCAGGCCCCACTATTGGAATGGTTCATCCATTGCAGCAGGCTTCAGTGGGGCCGCTGACCTTCATTTTCCGTCGACACATCACTAACAGACTAGACACTTGCAGGCATAGGCATGTGCATATTTGAATAATTTAGGCTAGTAGAAATCAACCTGCATGACCTTATGCACTATTTTGTTTCCCACGAAGTGACCCCTAGCTGGCCCATCATGGAGATCACGTAACACCCTTTCTAAATCCTGTGCATCTAGGCACCTGAGAAAAACTTCGCTGTGATGTTTTCTGTAAAGCATTTCATGCAACAACTGGTAATATAGAGATTTTAGTGAGAGTGCCCTCTTCTTCTGCATAGAGTAGTGAAAGGGCATGGTGCCATGGTAAAGGTATTAGTGCACTTCTAAGTACCAATAGTTTTCATTCGAAGTGGGGGGGTATCGCTAAAAATTATGCATTTCAATTTCTTGCTCCTAGTCAGTGAGCTCTGGTTCTTCCTCTTGTACATGTACTGCTTCCACTGCTAGTATTCAAATACCATGACCCTTTATGGTGTGAATTGGCTTGATTTCAAGATCATATTCTTGTAGTCGTGTCATCTGGTTTTCCCTTCTTTCACCTAGCTCTTGCTGAAAAAGTACTGATCTGACTACTAGGTGTGGCAAAAAGACAATGCAATGATTTTTTAGGAGGTAGGGTTTGAAGTGTTTAACCACCTTGTATACTGTGTATTCTTGTTTGTCCATAGCGGGATAGTTTATTTCAGGTACTTGCAAGCTCGTGCTCATGAAATAGATGGGTCATTCATTGTTCAACTTATCTTTTTGAGTGAGCACAACATCAAGTGAAGTATCAGAAGAAAACATGTAGAGCAATAAATCTTTGTTGAAGTTTAGGCTATATAGTGCATGCACCTCTGCTATAGCTTGATTAATCTAGGCAAATGCTTCCTTTTCCTTTTTCACCAACCATATACTTTATCCTTCTTGGTCATCTCTTGAATGGGTTTGACAATCTGCGCATAATCAGAGATGAACTTTCTGAGAAAGTTGATCTTCTCCAGGAAGGACAATGTAGCTTTCTTGTTCACGGGATAAGGAATTTGAATGATGGTTTGAATCTATCTGGATCTACCTTGATCACACTCTTGGAAATGATGTGACCAAGGAGGTTACCCTCAGATACTGTAAAGATTCTCTTCTTGGGATTCAAGAATATATCGTACTTCTCACATCACTCAAAGATTTTCTTAAGATGGCGTAGGTGGTCTGACTGCTGTCTAGAGAAGATTGTCATGTCGTCGAGATATACCACTACGTTCTATCTGATGAGCCCATGGAAGGTGATGTCCATTGTGTGTTGAAATGTAGCATCTATGTTCACCAACCCAAAAAATTCTACAGTAAGCGAACGTACCCCACTTGGTAAGAAATGTTGTCTTTAGTTTGTTAGGATTTGCTACCAAAACCTAATTGTATCCTAAGAAACTGTCTAGCAAAGAGAACATCTCTACTCTAGATATTGTATACAATATGTGCACCATAGATGACACTAGGCTGTTATATTTGTTCGAGGCATAGTTAAGATTACAGAAGTCGACGCACAGGAGGATCTCCTGGGACTTCTTCCTAATAGGGACTATAGTTGAAACCCATGTGGAATGACAAACCTTGTAAATTATCTGAGCATCCAGAATCTTAGTCAATTCTTTCTGTATGAGGGACTCAAGTGATGGATGCACTTTCCTTTGCTTCTACTGAAAATTCTTGGCCCCTTCCTTGATTGGAATAGCGTGCTGGATTATTTGCATGTCATATGTTTTCAAGTCATTGTACGTCAATGTAAACAAATCACGGTGTTTTCTGAACAAGAGGACAAAAGCTTGCTGCTCTTGTGTTGTGCAACGTGTACCAAGATTCACAAACTTTGGATATTTGTCTATTCCCAAGTTGATCTATTTGTAGAACATTGTGGAACTGTGAGTTTTGGTATTCAAGGGCCCATGAAAGTGTTTATGTAGGTCATACAACTTCTCGAGTGATACCACACCCTTGGGGATGAGGTTTCCTTTACTGTCATCAGCTACGCTCTGGAGAGACTACTTGTGCTTGTCTTCATCTATCACTACGTCATTGAAGATGTCAGCGTTAGCCATGAAATGCAGTATCTCTTGTTAATAACTCTTAATATGGGGTGAAACGCAGTGTATGGTGTTACATACATGTCACACCATAATATCTGAATCACCTACCACTTTTATCAGAACAACATTGAGGTTGATGGATTTTTGTAAGCCTAAAACAAGTGCTTCATACTCGGCAGTGTTATTTGTGCACTCGAAATCCAAGTGAATTGAGACTAAATGTTTCCTTTGCAATGGCTCTTTCAAACACAACCGGCTCCAGAGCCCTCCTTTGTCTTGGATCCATTAAAGTATAGTGTCCACATATTATCTATAGAAGGACCACTTGCCAGACTAGTAATATTGTCAGTACTATTGTTACTACTACAATTTATGGTACATGTTTCAGTTTTTCCAGTTGGGCAAGGAAGGAGACCCAACTGTGTGTTTGGTGGGATTGGGGCTAGCTGTGTGAGATAACACCCCAGCTATGTTTCCAGGAAGAAATTTACGAACATGAGTTCTGAAAAAGCCAACAATTCATTTTCACCATTAAAGGGAGTAAAGTTGTGTTTCATGTATCTTTCGTACAACACCCGGATCTAGTGGTTTCTTCCCTTTTGTGAAAGCCATAAGTGTGACGAGTCCATAACAAAGTATCCCTGCATCTTTCTAGACTAGTCTCTGCTGAGAAGTAAGCCATATGCTTCCCAGATGTCCACAATCACAATGTTAATGCACTGATGAACTCGTCCATTGAATAATAGCTAGATGATCACATCCCAGAGTTCACCAATGGCCGACACAAATATTCTGTCAAGTTGGATGATTTGCATAGTTGTGCTACTCCATTGAGCATTGATCCTCTTAGAAATGGCAAGTGGCATTACATTGACTGATGCACCATAATCAACCAAACAATTATGGACATTGAAGTTAAATATTTCGAATGACAACAAAAACAGTGGGCAGAGTGAGTTTTCTTCCTCCATACAAAGAGCATTGAGCATAGGTGCAAGTGAATCAAGAGACTGACTTGGTCCCTTGATAGAAGAGGCAACACTGTCTATGGAGGTTTTCCCTAGTGTGTGCAAAATAATATCCCACTAATCCGTGATCTTGGTTAACTCATACAAAGATATGTTCACACGGGTATTTTTCATGTCTTCAACAACATTGTAGTCTAGAGTGGGAATACTCACTGAGATGTTCGGGGGTAGATTTGTGTTCATGTTATCCGGTGGGTTGCTCTTGTCTTTTCTTCTCAAGGAAGTACTTTTTGCTATAGCTATCTTCCCAAAATTTCTTTGTGTTTTAAGTGTTGAGTTTCCCAACAGATCAACTGATCTGAGAAGATGTTGCCTTACCTTTTCTTTCGATATCTGAAACACATTGGAGCCCCCTAAATTTCTCAAGTTGTATCAATTGTTTTTCTTTGGGGTTGGATCATCGCTAAGAGGCTCCTTCTCAGTGGTCATCTGCTGGGTAGTGTGAGCGCATTGATACATGTTGATTACAGGCCCTACACTTGGAGCTTTATTAGATGTAGAAACTACTTCATCTTCATCCTTAGGTTGAGCCTTCTCACTGGACGTGAATTGGCTGGTCAACTATGTAGCTAGAGCGCTCATTCCTTGGTTCCATCCTTGGAATTCTTTTCTGAATGCCATTCTCTATGGAACTTGCAATAATGATCTATCGCGATCGCATCCAGGTTGAGCACAAGGTTAGACCTCTATGTAGATTTGGCCGGGTGGCTACTGCTACTGCCCAAAGTCATTTTCTTCCTCTGTGCGAACTTGGGAGGCCTAATGTTCCCAACTATCTCACTTGTCCATTGTTTGAGTTCGGAAACTTCAGTTTTCAAGAATTCGACGAGATGCATAGGGTTCTCAATTTCACTTGGTTCCTTTTCCTTTTCCTTACTCACAGTAGTATGAGACCTCCTGCCTATGTCTTTGAGGTCCTTAGCTGATTTGTCATCTACAATGACTCCAATAACGCGTAGGTCTTTCTCCACCGCAATTGCCTCTTGGAAATTTTCCAATAGTGTTGGTTTCACATCTCGCTTGACAAACTATGAAATGTTGGTTGATAGTGCAAACATGTAGTAGTCAACAATGATGGAGTTGTGAGGTTTGACGTATGCTATGAATGTTTTCAAGATACGGTTAAACCTCTTGTTGAAATGTTTGACTTTTTATTTTTTCTCCATCTTGAGACTACCCAACTCTTTTAGCAACATGGTGGGGGTTTTTTCTTTAGCAAACTTGTCAAGGAAAATTCTCTTCAACGACCCTCAGTTTTGAATGGAGTTCATAGGAAGGTTATGGTACTAAATAGCTACTCTGCCATCCAAGGTACATGGAAACAATCTACATGCAATGTCGTCATAATGTACCTCAAGTGTTTGCATATGTAGGTAAGAATGTGTCTAAGTGATCTTTCGCCTTCACTGTCTTGTCAGGGTCATACTTTGTTAGCAGCTTCTCTGCGTGCCTTGGCATATTTTGCAAGACACTCTAGAGTGCAAATGACCCCTGGGTCATCCATTCCAGATTTTGGTCAATGATTCTTTCCTCGTCTTCGTTCTCCTCTTATTCCTCTAAATTTGACGGTTATACCTCAGAATCTGTTGGTTTGTCTCTACCTCCATCTCCTCCGCTGCCTTCCCCTCCACCTCCTCCACCAGAACTTAAGCCCAAGAGTAAGAGGTTATCTTCTTCTCCTTCTTTGAAGAATGAAGGTTCCTCTTCACTTCCAATAGCTTCTTCCAGCTCTTTGAGAGTGGCGAGGATTGCTTCTTCCACAGATGAGACTACCACTCTTGTGGTACTAGTCTTTTCCTTCTTCTACGAATAGGAACAATGTGAAATCCTAGAATCAATCTGCTTTAGAAAATTGATGGGTGATGGGGCAGTGCTGATATGAAATTTCTTGTTCAGGTCTTAGAGGTGAGGAATAACTAACTTTAGAGTTGTGTGTAGGGGAGAGGGAGTGTGTTTTACTTCCTTTACCATATGTTATATGAGTGGGGTTGGTAGCACATTCAGCCATAACCCGCTGGTGACCCTCCTTCTAGTGCCAAAAATGTTGATGATGCTAGACCCGCCAACATTCATGGTATCTCCCAGGTATGAAGTCCCAACTAGACCTCACACCATTTGATGTAGGAGTCCCATCTGGTACGATAGCCCAATTTCCATTATCTAAGATATTTGCTTTAGCTCCTATTGTTCATCACATGAGAGTGTTATGCTTGTATCTTCAAAAAGTGAGGTGAGTATTCCTGGTGAGTGCATACTGTAACTAGTGTCTGGTTTCTCTTATTGTAAAGGGAGAGAGTAAAGTGAGCATCTATATGAGACGTAATAGTACAAGGGTCTGTATAGCATCCAGTGGAGTAGTCCATAATGAATGCGACAATCGTTAAAACCAAAGTGCAAGGGAAAACACCTTCACCATCCAACAGAGTATTCCACACGGAGGTGGTGATTGTTATAACTAATAAACAAGAATTGTCTATCTAATCTCAGATGGAGTAGTCCACACGAACGAGACGTAAATGATAAGAAATGCAACACATATTCAACAGTGTGCATACTAAAACAACCAAATTAGTTCAACTATCTTAGTATAGGTTAAGAAAACATGCTTTAAAAATGTTTAAAGAGTAGTCTTACAAACATCTACAAAACATGCATGAAAATGTGTTGGCCTTAATAGGCTTCTGAATTAAGAAAAAGTCCCAAGACACATCTATACACCATACATCACTAGTCCCAGTAGTGGGACATCAGAGCCACTCCTCACTCCTCAAAGAATAGACTACAAACTCTCAATGCCAAGTGGGAGGAGCCAAGGTGAATACAATGGTTGGGGTATATATAGCCAAGGGTGATGTTTGACCCTTCTAACTCGTGGACTACCCTTGTGACTGTTCAACTTCCCATGAATTTTCATCTAACATGACTCTTCGAACTCTTGTGTGCGTCCCTTGGACTTCATTTTACATTACATTCAGTTACAATAGACATGGCCCATAATGGCGATGTGGCTGAGACAAATAATGACATAATTTGACATGACACTACTAACATGTACTCACTCACTGTGGTGTCCATGCCAAGTTGTTGCGTTGCTAAGTGATGGATGTACTCTTGGTGTGCTTTGTCTTCTCCTTCACATGGCATAGTGCTGCGCGGTCTTCGATAGTCTTGTTCTTGCTTGATGGTTCAATCCATGCATTCCTTTCACTTGTTGCTCTATATTCTTGGTACTTCCATCCAACTACAAGAAATTATTTTAGAATGTGCACTCCTTCTTCATCTTGTTCGTCATCTTGCCATGATCCATTAATGTACCTGTTCCTGCAATTCACTCATGATGGGACAACATTTTTTTTTTTGGGACTTTTGATGCCCTAATTGGATTCCCTATCTATCAATGCATTTTAACTAAAATTACCTAGATCAAATGGGAGAATATGATATATGGTTGAAGATATTATTCTGAGATGCCTAATGATATATGGAACTCATTTTAATTCCATAGGAATGTGGAGATATGAAATATTTTGTGAAGATGACCTAACAAAAGTACAAGCAAGCCAACCCAACTAGTTTTACAAGTCATTTTCATAAGAAAATGTAAAAATTATATAAATACATGGAATTTAAGTTAATTTTAACATAAATTTATTAAATAACATATTTGAGGTTACAAGAGGAGTTGAGGAAAAACTTTTGGTGTGATTCTTGGAGTCTAAAGGTGGAATTAAAAATGTGATTTATGGAATGAATGAGTCATCATGGAATTTTTTCTATCTATTTTCATATGTGATTTTTCATACCACGAAGCTTGAATGAGTACACAAAAAAAGGTGTAACCATTTAGGGTATTCAAAAAAAAGTACCCCTGCAAAGGATCAAGGGACCAACCATCCCAGTTGGGCTAGGAGTCAAGTCAGTACCCTCTGGTCCACATAATGTAACAGGGTTGTGGCAATGAGGCCAGCATGACCCAGCTTCCCTAACCCAAGCTATTATGGTCTGGGACCATGTAACCCCCTCAGGCCCATCGTATCCAAGTGCACACGGAGTGATTGGAACCACTCGATGAGGCAAGGTTGCATCGACTCCCTAACCTCAAGTGGGAAACCCCAGCAATGGGCTAGGAGATTCTTCAGGTAGTCCCCTCAGGTCCACACTCACCTATGGAGAGTACCACTCTTGACAGGTGGATAAGAGGGTGTGGGTTAACGGAGTTGAGGTTGAGGTTAGGGAGTCGAGCTACCTTGCCTCATTTCTATAGGGTAGCACTCATTTCAGGAGTAACTAGTGGACCTGAGGGGGCTACCAGGATCGGTGTACCTGAGGGTTGACCTCCTTGAGGGGCCACATCTTACTGATGGGCTTACCTAACTTGAGGGGGCTCAACTGTTGGAAAAATCCTGACCTAACTTGAGGGGCTCCTTTGGCAAGAGGGCTTACCTGACTTAAGGGGCTCCTCATGGAAACCTTGATGGTGTTCAAGCCTTCGAACAACAGCCCATCCTTTTGGGGATGGGGTCCCTTTTGGGGGTGTCCATGGTTAGGGAGCCAGGCCTCCTTGCCTCAATAGAGCGGTTACCACTCACTTGAGGATGGTGGACCCAAGGGGCCTACCTGGATCCCAGCACATCCCTTTGGGGATGGGGTGTCCCTTGACTCCTTTTGGTGTCCCTTTTGGGGTGTGGCTTTTGGGGGGTTATGGTTGAATACCCTAAAGGGTAACACTTTTTGTTGTGATACAAGTATCTATCTCACTAATCATGATACCTTTGTTCCCTAATTAATGTGATGCTTTGTATATTCAATGAATATGAAAGATAGATGGTTGTGGGTAAGCATAGAGGTTGGGAAAGTTAGGAGACCATCACCCACTGTGTAATTACTGCTCAATGGAATCTTGAGAGCAAGTATTATTATTGTAGGAAATTCCCATTAAAGCATACAATAGATTGGACTCTTTCTACACACATTGAATAGAACTAGTAGGGTAGAGTACTCTGAGGGAGTGTTGAGCAAATAACTTCCTTGTGTTGTGTAGGGAAGTGGATGTGAGTGCCATGGCATCATTTTGATGACTAGTAGTTATGCCTGTAATTCCCTGTACTGAGTGGACTGGCCAAGCATGAGAGCAGGTGGGTTTGGTTGAGAGAGATAGAAGCTTGTGTCTTGGTAGCTTTGCCCTGGTGGCCTCATAGCCTGGCTTGGGGTTGGTATTTGCACCGGATACCTATGGTTGTGTGGGAAATTGCTCATATGTAGCTAGTTTCTAACCAATTTCTATGAAAAGAGAAGTGGTCAATTGTTGTTGATGAATATACAAATGAATGTTGTTTTTTGTTATGAAAATCTTTGTATTTGCATGTTACGTGTGATTATACTTGATTTTGGTCTTGGGGATTTTATTTCCATGAATTTTGGTTAATCCATGCTAGTTTATTTCCATAAATTACACAATAAAAGGTGTAACCCTTTAGGGTATTTGAAAAAAGGTAACCCCCCAAAGGATTAAGGGACCAACCATCCCAGTTGGGCTGGGAGTCAAGTCAGTACCCTTTGGTCCACATATTGTAACGGGGTTGTGGCAATGAGGCCAACCTGACTCGGTTTCTCTAACCCAACCTACGATGGTTTTGGACCATGTAGCCCCCTCAAGCCCACCATATCCGAATGCACATGGAGTGAGTGGAACTTCTTCTAAGGACATTTTTGGGATTGACCAGAACCACCCGACCTGGATACTTTCACACAGAACCTAGAATCAGGCACGAGATTTCACAGGCCCTATTTAAGTGCCAGAATTCATAAAGTTGACTAAATAGAAATGCTAGGTCGAGACCCCGATGGAAAAAAGTACACAAAAAGAAGTGTTACCCTTTGGGGATGGGGTGTCCCTTGACTCCTTTCGGTGTCCCTTTTTGGGTGTGCCTTTTGCTGTCCCTTTTGGGGTGTGGATTTTGGGGGGTACTATTGAATACCCTAAAGGTAACACTTTTTGTTTTGTACTTTTTTTTTTTATGTATATGTGGTTCAAGTTTTAAACCTTGTTTCACTATAATTTCAGAGAAGGGCCAAAGGAACTTAGGCTTCTTGAATGCTCCTAAAATCTTCTTCAAAGAAGTCAACTAGGAATTTTTTCTATAACTTTTGTCCTAGGATGTTTCAGCCTATGAAACTTGGAGGACACAGAGAGAAGATATTCATGTAGCCATGTTTCAATTTTGATACGTTGATTCACTATAATTTCAAATATATGGTTGAAGGAAGTGAGGCTTCCTAAATTCTCTTGAAATATTCTTCAAATAGGATGGCTAGGCATTTTCCCTATAACTTTTGTTCTGGATGTTTAAGATCATAAAACTTGGAGGATAGAAATATAATTTATTCATGTACTTGTGTTTCAATTTTAATACCTTTATTTTCTATAATTTAATGGATATAATCAAAGACAGTGAAGCTTCCTGAATGCCCCTGAAATATTCTTCAAATTGGCCTTATCTTGTTGCAATTTTAGAGATATGAATTGAGGAATTTACTATTCCTAAATGCTCATGTAACATGCTTCAAACATCCACAACAAATAAGTTTCAGGAGTAGACTTGATGAAAGAAGAAGAAGTAGACTTGGTGAAGGAAAAAGAAACTAACAGAGTTGGTGAAGACATAAGCAAGAAGCAAATTTGGTGAAAGTAGAAGAAACTAACATACATTGTGAAGAAGCAAGCAAGTAGGTTGGTGCCTACAAATATTACACCAAAGGGGATTTATTTCTCTTGTATGTTGGTGTCTACAAATTAGTAGAGGGGATGGGTGTTTCCTGTAGATTAGTGCCTACAAAGTAGTAGAGGGTACTAAAGTCTCTTGTAGGTTCGTGTCTACAAAGAAATAGAGGGGATTGGTGTCTCTTGTATGTTGGTGCTTGCGAAGCAACAAAGGATATTTGTGTATCCTATAGGTTGGTGCCTACAAGATCTTTCATACTAAGAATTTTTTTGGTTTTCTCCTTTAAGTGTTTCAACATAGATCTTATTTTACTTTTTCAATTTATGATATTAATCTTTTATAATCTTTGGATAGAATAAAATAAGTAAAATTTGTCATTATACCACTTCACCCTCCCTCTCAGTATAATTTTGAATTCCAAGGTAATGAAATTTTCATAGGTGTTGGGTTGTGTTATATTCTTTCCACGACTAACCTACGTAGTGAACCGGGGGGTGGAGCGCCCCCTTCGTTGCGTTGATTGCGCAGCGGGGGGCAGCAGGCCCCCCTATCCGGGGGGTTTGAGGGGGGCGGGTAGCCCCCCTCTACGGGGTTCGGGGCAGTGCCCCGAGAAATTTTTTTTTTTGGACCCTATATTAGGTTGGGCGAACCTACCTATGGTTTTCGGTCCATGGTTTTGGACGCGATGGTTTTTCGGTCCATGGTATTGGATGCTTTGGCATGTATAAATATTTATTGTAACATTGAAAGGAATATAATGAAAAATCAAGCTGGTAGACCCGGTTTTGGGATCCAGGGGAAAATCTTTGTGTATATGTGTTTTATGTGTTATGCTCTCGCATTGTTTATTTTTTGTGTTTTAAAATTCGTATGAGGGTAATTTCTGTACGAGGTTAAAACCAACAGCTAGTTGTATACTTAGTGTTATTGGGTTTGGATTTTGGGTCAAATTTGGCCAATTTATTTTGGAAATTACATAATAAATTATTGTTGGTAAACTTCCAAGATAAATGTTGATTTCCCCCTTATGAATCTTTTGTTTGCCATTGTTTAAGGCTTGTGTTTCCATATTTATTTTCATGAGGGTTTTTGGATCCACCTAAAACCTATGGCCTACACACTCATTAGACTTGAATGGCTTGAATTAAACTGAAATTTTTCATAAACTTAGTTTGGATGGGAAATTTTCTCTTACATCGAGAAAACACAGTAAACATGTATAATTATGCTAATCCCTGCCCCCTTCTTAATTGGGGTATTTTTTCTAATATCCAAAATCACAGTACATTTCATATATATATATATATATATATATATAAATTTATTATATATATATATATATATTATATATATATATTATATATATATATATATAATATATATATATATATATATATATAAGGTGTGTTAACATATAAATTTATTTTTAAGTATAAAATTTGAGAAAGATTTGTATTTAATTCTCAGAAATTTTGAGTAAATAAAAATCAAAGTGCATCTATGTTGATTATTAATATTATTATTTATATTTATATAAAATGTAATGTCTCTATATATAGAAATATTTTTATTTTTAAGATGGATCTATATACGTAGAGAGATAATGATAATGATAGGTTGGATCTAGATGAAGTGTAGAACCTACTTGATAGATTAAAAGGGTCCATAATATATCCTTAACCTTTCCTTGATCTGGACTCTAATAGGTTGAATTCAAGCCATTCGAGGTCTAATGAGAAAGAGGGGCTACCCTCTTTGTCTCTTAATCCATCTTCACATAACATAGAGACAAAGAGAGGGAGGGGGAGAGAGAGAGGGAGACACCGATATGGAGGTGGGAGAGAGGTTGATAGAGAGAAGGAGAGAGGGAGGGAGATAGTGACATAGTTGGAGGGGGTGAAATTAGGGGTGGTGGGAGGGGGAGGGGTTATTCATAAACTTGATGGAAAATTAGCCATTAGTTTTTCCTAGGGCTTGGGACACGAGACCAATCATCAAGCTTATATGTATGGCCTCCTCTTCGACTTAATCCTGGCTGAATATTTGAATATTCAAAATTTGACAATTTTGGGGGAATCCCTCCTAACTATTCAGCACTTACACAAAGGCACTTGGCCCAAATATAGCCATATGAAATCTTGTTACAAAGAATCTCTAGAGCCTTTGAAATCTCCCCTCTTAAATCCTTCTTTCACCTCCTAAGGTCCCAAAATATGGAAGCCGACAAATAAGCCAACCTAGCTTGTTGTCTCAAAGTTGGTCAAACTGAAGTAAATGGTTGACATAGTTGGAAATGTATCCCATGATCCCTCTCCCAATTATCTTTCAATGCCCAAAGTTATAAATTTTATCCCATACCCCTCCATCTCATTTTGAACATTAAGAAAATTGATACAAAAAATTAAGGAGTCCACGATAGGATATCAAAGCCCCCTGTGACACAACATCCCATGCAATAAATTTAGTCCCTATCTCTTCATAGCCTTGAGTATAGGGAAGAGACGACAATTGAATCTCAACTTTGACTTTTCATACTAGATATCGATTACTCCAATGGCCTTAGTCATTATGAAGGTTAATGGTCTAAGGAGAATAAATGAATATAGGATGTCTCTAAGATTGTTAAATTCATAGTCTCATACCATCCTCTAGCTCTTAGGTTGATAATTTAGTTCCTTTTGTGCAAGGTCTTTAGGTTTCTCCAAGGAAGTAGGCATAAATTCTAGGGTAGTTGCTTCATCAATTGAGTGCCAATTCCAGAAATTCTCTAGGTATCTGTTCTGTTCTGGTGCACCCTTGCTAATTAGTCTTTGTTGATTGTATTTTCATCACTGGATATCATCTATTTCATTGGAATACATTACTTTTGGCTTTCTTTTCCCACGGCTTCAATAGTTTCCTCCATTGTCTCATTCTTATCACCCTTGGAGCCAAAAGTGCCTCCTTTAGTTCTAGAACTAGCCCTACTCTTCTGAGACTTAGCTATCATATCCTTTCTATCAATGAAGCTAATTTTGCTCTCTGCATCTCAAGATTAGGGGCCTTTAATACTGATTTTCTTAAGGTGGACTCAATTTCCCTTTGAAAATTGGGGTAGTATCCTCTCTGCCTAAACTAGGGGGTCCTTTTCAAGGTTGCTTCTATCTTACGCTGGGAATTCTCCGCTCTGCATTCATTTTTTAGTTTCCCTCCTCTTGTTTACCAGTGCCCTACACATCATTCAAGAAGAGCCCAAGGTATTTACTTCCATTTGTATGAACATATGGACAACAAATGACAAATCTACTCGAATTTTTGGCAACCTGAATTGCAACAACTTCCCCTAGAAAATTGAATATCTCCACCTTGAAACAATGGAGACAAAGTGGAAGTTGCATTAGCAAATTACCATGTCCACTAATCTCCTCGAGGAAATTCAAATTCTAAAAGGAAGATTAGCTCAACAGGAAGATGAAATTGATGTCTTTAGACAACATATAGAAGATTTATAATTGCACCATCTAGCCAGTGATACTCTCTTATATATGTTTTTTCTCTCTGGTCAATTTTGCAAAGTATATGTATGTAGCTTGTTCGTAATAGTTGGTGTACAATATACATTTTATGTAATCCATAAAAGCTCCTCTTGAGAGGATCTGCCATAAGATGAATTACTGTAACTATTTCCTAAGTAATTGTTGCATCCAGGAATAGATTTTAATGGAAAACTTTTTCATTAGATGAATCACTGTAACTATTTCTTGAGTAATTGTTGCAACATTGGAAGTTGGAGAGACAGATAGAGAGTGATGGGGGGATATGCATATGGAGATGGAAGAGAAAGGGAGAGAGAGGAAGTAAGAGAGAGAGGACTAGAGAGAAAGAAGGAGAGAGAGAAGGAAGAAGAAAGACATACAAAGAGAAAGGTGGAGAGAGGGAGAGGGAGTGGCAAGGGAGAAATGGAGCGGGAGTGATTGAGAGAGGAGAGTGGGATGCAAGAGAGAGAGAGAGAGAGAGAGAGAGAGAGAGAGAGAGAGAGAGAGAGAAGAGAGAGAGAGAGAGAGAGAGAGAGAGAGAGAGAGAGAGAAGAGAGTAGAGAGAGAGAGAGAGAGAGAGTGTGAGAGAGTAAGGGGGAGGCAGCAAAGAGGATGGAGATAGAAACACAGATGGAGGGATAGAACGAGAGAAGAAGAAAATAAATATAGAGAAAAATATATATATTATATAATATTGAATATTATTAACCATAGAGGAAGATGAAGTAAGACTTTTACAAAAGGTAAAAAAATTGGATTTAGAAAGCCATGAATATTTTGGTATTACACTGAAATAGATGCATTGATTTTAGTGTAGATGTTGATTTATGATTTGATATAATTGGATGTATGATGTACATTAATTTCAAAGTAATTAGATTAACAATGTGCATTGATTTCAGTATAAACTCAAAAAAATATTGACAAAATGCATTGATTTTTGTGTCATAGTAATTCAAACATAAATAAAATACTTGAATTTTCATCTTAAATAAAATGTATACTTACGTAAATTTGTTTCTTTTTGAAACTGTAAACTATTTGTATTTGACTACATTCTTCTTATTCCCATTTTCCATCATTCAACATTGTTAGTCACTTTGCATTCAAACGAGGTAATAAAAAACGACTACTATTGAAACTTACTTCAGGTTTAACACTCCATAAGTCACAATGATTGACTTTGGAGAATGCTACTATTAATGTTGGAGAGCAAGAGAGACAAGATATAATGTTTACATAATAGCTCGAGTTAAATATTTGAATAATCTATGATTTTGACTGTCATTTTTTCATATGATCAATATGAAAAGATGACAAAACTAATAACTGTGACAATAACAACAATAGAAGAAATAGTTTCAGATTAATCAAAATTAAGGCTATTTGTAATTGACTACGTTCTTATTATTCACAATTTCTATCATTTAACACTGTTACATTGTTACTTTGTATTCAAAAATATTATTTCATCATTTTTCATCATTATTAACAGTCTCTACCATCTCAACAAACTAAGTGAATTGAGATAAATTTAAATTAAAATGACTAGATTAATCATAGACATATTTATCA
Organism: Pinus taeda; assembly: GCA_000404065.3. Taxonomy (NCBI): domain Eukaryota; kingdom Viridiplantae; phylum Streptophyta; class Pinopsida; order Pinales; family Pinaceae; genus Pinus; species Pinus taeda. The sequence continues at coordinate 29,773 of APFE030976272.1, forward strand.
TATTTAAATGATCAGAATAATTAGACGTTCAATAAATTTTGTGTGACCATGCATGACTGAAACTAACCTCGATCCATCTTAACCCTAGATCTATCAAGCATCGAGAACGATCAAATCTCCCAAGGTGCAAACCTTTCCTCAAATTTTGGACTCAAAAAAGAGGTTTGCACCTTGAGAGATTTGACTTGTCTCGAAGACAGGTTTGCACCTTGAGAGATTTGATATCTCTCGACACTTGATAGATCTAGAGTTAAGATGGATCTACACTGGTTTACATAAAGCTAGAATTTCAAATTTAAAAATACTTATATATATATTTCAACTTCAAATTTATTAAAACATAAATTAAAATTGAACCAAATTGTTTAAACAAATTTACAATTATTAAATTTATCTTTAAAAAAATTTAAAACTAATAAAGTTGTTGAGAAATTTATAAAGAATTTTTTTGTAATTTTTTTTTTCAATATTTTATATAAATGAATTAAAATCAATTTATGATAAGTTTCAAAACACTTATCATGATATATATATATATATATATATATATATATATATATATATTATATATATAAATATATATATATATATATATATATATATATATATATATATATATATATCATATTATTATAATTATAAAATTAATATGATGAGTTAAATCGGTAAACATTTTTAAAAATATGTAAGAAATTAACCCCCATTTTACTATGAAAATTCTAAACTAGTGAATGCTAACTCGTGATTTGCTAATACTACTATGAATATTCTGGCATATTCCATGGAGGTTAAATATTTATGATCTATCTAATAATAACTGATAATTAAATTAAAATTCTAGAAATCCTATTATGAAATACACACAGTCGTAATAATTATTAGGTGGATGGTAGAGATTTAATCTCCATGAAATATTCTAGAGTATTTTTAATAGCACTTTCAAATCAAAGATTGAGATTTATTTCCAAAGTAGTTATGTTATTTTATCCCTTTTAATTAATTCAAAAAAATATCATATGAAATAGTGCCATATGAAATGAGTTATGGTTTTTTGAGCATGTGGTATTGATAAGCCATGATATTGGTTGATGGTATTGTAATAAAGCCTATTTACAAATTTAGAATCTCCATAGTAAAGTGGAAGTGAATCTTCATGGTTAAGAATCTTATTTTTTATTTTTAAATGTATATATGATGATGATGATTAACATCCACTAAGACCAATGTGGTCTATCGGACCTCAAGAAAATAGAGTCTAATTGTCATTCTTCAAAATATTGTCTTTGTGATCAAGGAGCAAGGAAAGAAGCATTCCAAGATCGTTATAGTTGGGTTGCCTTAATAAGTCAAGAAAATTGGATGTGTGGCTGATGATAGGGAAATGAGAGCGGATGTGGGCAAAAGTAAGGTAGTCTAAAAGGAAGTGATTTTCATCTTCCACCTTCTTAGTATCACACATCTAACAAATTATATCGTCCCAGGGAATCTTGGGAGTAGATCACCGCCTGATCTCACTCTAAAGCTCATGAGAGTTAATTCTAATCCTAGCGATGTTCATTTTCTTCTTAGTGCTAGTCAGCATAGAGAGATAATTATGGTTATCAAAGGTGGGGTTGATCACCTCCTTATAGTACCTTAGCTTCCTTTTACCCTAGAGCTCCTTAGCATCCCACATCTTGTCCTTAAAACTGGGGGTAATAGTATCTTTGATACTTTCCTTGATTCCCATGATAATCTCCTCCTTAATCCCCTAAAGGTTGAGCCAAGACTAAACATCCTGATGCCACTCATGCTTAAGGCACAGGTGGGGGTTTTTACTAAAGTTAGAAGCAATTTTTGGGAGCCTCTTGGATTCCATATTGTGAAGCTTCTTCTTATACATCAGATATCTAAGCATAGCTTCACTTTCAAAGGGGGACATTCCAACTTCAATCAAGAGGATATGATAGGGAGTATTTCCCTTCATCTTGAGGTTATAGGATATGAATTGCTTTTGGATCAGCTCAATCTTTCTCCTGACTCCCTAGATATACTACAGCCCCAAACTTCACATTTGTATAAGATAACAGGGGTGATGAGAGTCTCAAAGAGGAACCTTTTTTTACTCCAAATGTAAATATTGGTTGACTTACAATTGTTTTCAAGCTCATAATAAGATTTCCAACCATCAATAATTTTTTTCTCGATGCTATAGTTCTAGTTGAGCTAATGAGGAAAGTGAATACTCAAATATTTATAAGAAGAAACATGCTCAAGACAATGGTTATCATAGAAAAAACAACCATGGGTGATCTTTTTGGATTTAATGATCATGACTTTAGTCTTGTTGGTATTAACTATCATACCCATCTTGGAGCAGTAGACATGAAGAGTCTTAAGTTGCTTGTCTAGGTCATCTTGGCTCCTTGCAAGAAGAACAATATCATCAACATAGAGGAGAAGAGTAATCATAATACCAGTGAGCTCGGTGCCTTTGTAGCCCACAGTTTCGAGACACTCCTCTAGTTTATCGTGTAGATACCAAAAAGGGTAAGGGAAAGGGGACAACCTTGCTTAACCCCAATATTACATTTAATAACTTTATACCACCCTTCGTTGGTCTTAAGCTTGGAAATGAAAGTCTCATAGAGGTTATCACAACAATCCTTAGTTCAGGAGGAACTATGATTTCTTCAAGCCTCTCCCAAAGCTTATCTCAGGGGACAATGTCAAAATCTTTTCTAAACCACAAAACAATAGAAGAGATCGGTTTTACTATTGCGACATCTCTTTGTGATGATCCTAAGGGTGAAAAGTTGTTCGATGTTCTCCTAAAACTGGCTTGCCCTTTATCTCTTTTACCCTGGTTCTCAAGCCAAAGGCTAAGATTTTTTTTCCAGAATGAGCCTATAAATCTTGGCTAGGATGTGGCTAATCATAATGGTTATGTAGTTAGAGGGAACACTTTTGTCCCCATTTTTGAAGATAGGCACAATAAGGCTTTGTGTCCAAAGTTTAGGGAATCCATGCTTTACAGCCAAATTGAGAAGCTTGTGCAGATGAGGAATGAGGATAGCTTTTCCCATTTTAAGGACCTCAGCTTTTTATAACCTTCAATATCTTTGGCTTTCCCATAAATGAGCTTATTAATCTCAGACTCAACGTCTTACAAAGAAAAAATATCATCCCTAAAAGGAGTGTTTAAGATGGTGCCCATGGTGTCCAAAGAGTCATACAACTTCTTAAGATAGTTATCCCAATTTTCTAGGGGGTAGAATGACTATATTTAGTTTTTCGCACAAGCACATTCTGTCAAAAATTTTTGGGTGCAACTTTAGAAATGTGGAGAAGATGCTCTTGTCTCTTATTAATATGTGACCTCTTCTTCCTAATTAATGAGAGATTTGTATATGCTTATATTCTAGAGCTTAATGCTTTCATTAGGGGCATCTCTAATTGCTTTCCTAGAAATTTTACAATCTTTGTCATGCCGAGGATTGGAAGTTCTATTTTTTTTCTTATACGAAGTCTTATTAGAGAATTTGCTAATGGTGGTGGAAAGGGTAGTAGTATAATGGTAATATATTTGATCAATGTTGTTATTATAAGTCAGGGAGCCTAAATCCCTTTCCAAATCCCTTAAGAAAAGGTCGGCATTACTTCTATCGAAGTGAATGTGACTTTTGCTTTCAGTGTTCTCCTACATGTGGGTGGTATGCATAGGAAGATGGAGGGATAAAGACAGAGGAAGATGGAGGGATAAAGACAGAGGTTTGTGGTCAGAGTCAAGCTCGAACTCATTAAGAAACTCAAAGTTTGTAATATGGTTGAGGACATGGATGTCAAAAATCGCATAATCCACGACACTGCTACACAGCCCATGCAAACATGTCCTCTAACCAGAGAGAGGTCATTTATTAATACCATTACAAAATATTAGGTCCTAGGAACTGCAAAGTTTGAGAAGCTCGATGTAAAATAAGTTCTCAATTATGTCTTAGGATTTTCTCTTGAATCTATTGGCTAAGTTACCATCCTCATCAACCCGCAAGGGGCGGGGGTTAGAGTTGTTACTTAACATAATAGCTTGGTCAGTAGTAGTTCAAGCATTAAAGTCCCCAAGCAAAAGGATATTGTCTTCATTCCTTAGGTTGTAGATGTCTTTTTCTAAGGTATTGAAATGACAATTCTTATCCAAGTTGTTTTTCTTATAGGATGTAGAGTTGATAGGGGCGAAATAGCAAATTGCAAGAAAGATCCTATTGGTTGTAGAATCATAGATCTTGATCCAAATGTATTGATTGAAGAGGTTGTTTTTATAAAATCAGATGTGAAAGGAAACAATGTTCCTCTCATCATCATTAATAATAATAATAATAATAATTTAAAATTAAAATATAATATCTCATGGAATACATGTTTAGTTTGATACTAATTAATTTAATTTATATAATACATTATATATAATATAAATAATTGTAAAATAAAATTATATTATTTTAACCAAAATTTTATTCTTATAGATAATTTTAAATTTATAATAATATTATTTTAATTTCATTATCAACCTAATCTTAATATGATGTAAAAATTTAAAATTTATCAAAAACTTTTAACCAAGTTAATTTCTAAATTTGGAAGAATTTTGCAAAAATACATTTAAAAAAATAAAGAAAGTTATGGAAAATTCTGGCATATATATGAAATCAATTTTTAATGTGATGTATAATGCATTTCATCGGACAAAAAATATAAAAAGTTAAATAATCATAAAAGAGTTCTAAAAAGTTTATTCTAAATTCTCGCAAAATAGTTGCAAGAGATCTCATTTTTGCCAAATGCCTACTGACCTCAAACAAATCCATGTACCATTCTATTGCGAAGTCCTTACTTGTTGAACAGCAAATAGAGGTAAATAACACATTTTTTCAGCTAAACAAGCTGATTTTCACAACTGACAGTTTCAGAGTTGTCTTTAAAGAGACTTTTTGGAAGCTTTTCCGATGGGTTTTGCCGGTCAAAATCCGGCAGCAATTTATTGGAATCGCAAGTTTGATAGCTAATTTCTGCACAATCAAAGCGTCCCAGGGGTTTTTCAGGGTGCTGAATCCAAATATGCAGTTAAAAAACCATTTTAAATAATACAAGTCAAAATTTAACCTCAATTTTTTCCGCCGGATTCCGTCACTGGAATCTCCAAAAAGTCACACTAAAGACAACTCCAATAGTTTCTCGTGTCGGTGGTAGTGGGAGAGATTAAGGGCGCGGTCATGTAAATGCAGAGCGAAAAAGGATATGATTTAAAAATTTCTAAATGGGTCATGTCATTTTGACTATGAAATAATTTTAAACTTGAATGTGAAAGGATATATAACTTAAGTGGCATATGAAGTAAAAATTATTAAATTATTACCCGGATGTGGGTGTTAATTCCAGAAGTTAATATGATTAGATGGAGCGGCGGCGGACGGGGAGGCCACAAGGTCCCCTGCAACTTTTCCCAAGCCACCCTGAATGGCATTCATGGCACCTCACAGGAGCCATTTAATCCCTGCACTAGCCGAGGTAGATCCATTGCCCACATAACAATGGAGCTGGAGAATTTTCCTATTATTCCGCCCCTGATTCATTGTGTTTGTCCTCCATAGGCAGGAGAGCCGAATAAGCACACCAGCACTGGCCACAGATGTTGGTTGTTGAGCTATATTGATTTGGGTAATGGCTTCCACCATTCCCACACCAACCTCTGCAATTTTGCTCATAACCTCCATCCCTCTATAATTTCCTCGCATAGCTCCTCTGTCAATTCCTCCATTGTTCTTGTTGACACTCTCCCTAATCCCATATCCACCATGGTCCGTCATCGTATGTGCAGTCGACGTGGGGGCACGCGAGGCAAAAGTTCTCGTTCCCCTGCTCTGCCTAGCCCTGGTTCTGCTTCCCTTGCCTCCTCTGTCAACAATCCCTACCCACATAGTTTCATAGGCCGGTACCCAGATACGCGAAGTGGCAAAGGCAGAGCCTGGCTCCATAGCTCAGGTCGTGAAGCTGCAGCTGTTCGCACTGCAACCTTTCCCCTGCCTCCGCATCCAGCTCCTCACACCACGCAGTTTCACTTTCATAGTTCTTTGAACCGCTCTGTTATCGTAACAACTGTCTCAATTACCATCACGGAAGAGACTGAGCAGCATGTTCCCCTAGATAATCCTACGGAGGAGGTGAACAGAGTTGGCCCGAGTAGCAGGAATCGAGGCAACAATGGTGAACCGGAAGCTAATGAAAGTCGAACTAGAAGGCATGGCAAAGCTATTGCTGGCAGTCAGCATGTTGAGATGGGCATACACAGTTACACGCAGGCTTCTGATAGCCATCAGGGTGACACGTCTGACCCACGTGTTGAGACATGCAGCATGGAGGAAGGCCATCGAGCGTTGGGACGTGGCAAGTCGGACAACCTGGATGACTGGGTGTGTCCAATTGTGGAGGAGCCTGCTCCGGAAGACTGAGCGCCATGTGTCGTGTCGGCCAGGTGGAAGTTTTGTCATGTTCTTGTTTTAGTTTATGTTTAGTTTTATGTGTCTTCAAGATAAACTTTTGGTTTGGTTACCTTGTCTCGGTAATGCTCTGTTTAAATTTGCTACCCCTGTGTGGGTTATTTTTGGACATATTTTTGCACTGGTTTCCCCTCTGTTGGGGCAATCAAAGACAAATATTATGGATGTGTGCTGATTGAGGCTTGGTTTCTTTGTGGCCAAGCCTCACTATAATTCCCCTTTTTTGTATCATATTAATAGATTAACCATACTTAGACAAAAAAATTTATTAAATTATTAAATTTTTAGATTTTAATATATTTTAAATTTTTGAGAAATGGTGCAAGTAATTTTTTTTTTTTAATATATATATATAAAGTTGGTTTCAAGGTTAAGTTACTTTACATATTTGTTAGATTTTTCTAATTTTATTCTTTTGTTTAGATTAGGGAATATCTTTGATTCTAGTACATTTCTGGTTTGTTTTGTAACTAATACATATTTGCAAAGCATATATCAAAAGAGAATGTGGTAAACTAGCTTATGGATGTTGTATTTTTTTCAATGTTTTCTTCAACAACTACCTTGATCTCTCTTTCTAGTTGAGCAGGAACAAAAGGTTGAGGAGGTCTTGCTTCTTCTCATTGCTTTAGACCATCCTTGATCTCCTTTATTCTAAATTTAATTGAGGCTTCAAGCTTTTCCAATCAGAGATCTATCGCATTCACCTTTACCTGCATTCTTTCCAATTTGACTTGGAGAACACTGATTTTCTAATTGACAAGTAGAAATTTGCCCTGATTTCCTGTAGTCATTATTTCCCCTTGGCTGCTCAAAAGAGACAAGATATGCTCCATGGTGGTCATTATACAATCAAGCTGACTAGAAATTTCAACATTCTTCTGCATTACTGAGAACTATGACACCTTTTCCATCTTTGTTATTGTTTGTCGACTGGAGGGTTCACCAGAGGGGCGGCTAACCCAGACATCAACCATTGTGCAAGGAAGAGAAAGTATGCAAGCCTTTTTAAATGAGCTATCTATGCATTCCACTCTTTGTATATCAAGCTTCCATTCACGATCATGAATAGATTGGTCACCCACTTTAATGCTCTTATCCATAATTTCTTGACCTGAATCTTTGTTTTTGTATTTTGAGATCGCCTCCATTACTATGTTGTAGATGAATCGTGCCAAAATTAACTTATATATGGAGATTTCTATCCACCTCGCCCTCATGCAATGGCTGGGATGGTTCCTGGCCATTACCTGTCCTCTTCCTCGAAGTAATATTATTCTCGTGTTCAAGTGTGTATTGAATTTCCTAACCTTCATTTATGGATAGTCGTCGATCTACTTATAGACAGTGTGATAGGATTGTCAGCCATGGACATTCTCTAGCGTACATATGGGGTGGGGGGGGGGGGGTTGTTCTCTCGAGGATACTTTATTCCTTCATGCTTTCTTGAAATGTTCATGCCTCCATATGCTTGAGGTGATTTTGTAATGATCGTGGCAATTGTCCAAATAAATAAGTTTTGTTATTCTAGGTTAACATCCCTTGTTCCAAGCAAACACCTTTGTTGGCTAAGGTATTCACTTTAACATTCAAATGCCTTTTAACATGATAGAACTTGATAAACTTAAAATTTTCCAATTTATTTGTTAATATTTTACAAAAATAAAACTTAATCACTATTTAAAATCTTTATTAACTTAATTACGTGTTAAATTACAATCATTAAATCCTCAAAATAACTAATAATATATATATATATATATATAATATTATTATTTACAATACTTGACAAATATAAAAATTTCTCCAAACACATTAATTATATAAAATACCTTAATAATTATAGAATACCTTCATGTTTGGCAAGGATAGGATATATTACTATTGATTTTTTTCACATGAAAAATACTTATATTTTATATTTTATTATAAAATTTGCATTCACCTACATATATTCTCTATCAATATGAGTCACAATGTTTTAAATTTTTTATTCTATAACATACGCATCACATTTTTTCCAATAAGTTCATATCATTTTTTTTTTCTTTTTAGTCCCTGCCATCTGGCAATGTCCAGGGACTATAGTAATCGAAAAGCAGGATGTTAGCATTAATTGAGCTGCTTGTTACTATCCGTCCATGGATTATAATGAAAGTTTTTAAATACATAATCATTTATCATCTTAGTTTTTAAATACATAATCATTTATCATCTTATTTGGCCTCTTCCCGAGGCGGGGAGGCAAAAACTTAGGCTATATGTATTTATGTTTTTGTTATCAGCTTAAGATCATCTTAATGCTAGCATTAATGCTAAGCATTTAATGCTTGGGATTGGGATGTTCATGCATGCTTGGGATGATGTTCAATTGTCTTATTTTAGACAGAGATTATTTTAGACAGATAGGTGGTATGTTGGCCTACATGAAGATGAGCGTGGCGAGATGGCGAGAGGAGAAGAGGGCTGCATGAAGATGTGCGTGGCCACAATCTCAGGTACATTCGAGCTGGGTGGTGGAGAGTTTGATAAGCAATAGCACGAGCTCTAATTCTTTCAATTGTTTTCTGAAACAACTCTCTGCAACAGCTATGGATACCGCAACAGTTATGGATACCGAATTGTTCACCATCGATAGTGAGGTGGATCAATTTTTTTCTGCAACAACTCTCTGCAAATGGGCTATAACAAAAGAAAGCCTTCTGAGGCTGGGCTATAACGGGCTTAGCGCTGTACTGTTCCATCTCTGGTCAGTTTGCCTCCGTCTCCGGCCTGTATTTCCGGTACTATCTATTGTCTTTCTGGCCATAAGTCTTTTTTGGTCTCGCTTCTTTCTATACTCTTGAATGTTGTCATGTTCTTGCATTTGATTATGCTTTCCACCTTTTTATTAAATTTGTGCTCCTTCTTCCCGTATATTGATCTCTTGGAATTCATCAATCTCCCATGTTTAGAATTTAATATTACAAGACCAAGAATTGAAATAAAATCCCAACTGCTTTGTCTTCTGTAATCTGAGGAAGAGGAGGCTTGATTAATCATGTTGTTCCGTTACAGAGGCTGAAGGAAGGAGTCGTAGAAGAAAACGACTTTCACAACATTAGATCAGAAAAAGAATCGCTTCACTGTTGCTAATCAGTTTCTTCAAGGTTTGTTTACACTGAAAAAAAATTTCATATCATTTTTGAGATTATCTGTTTAGAGTAAGCATGGCATCAATCATCACCTTCTAAACACTCAGGAATAAAACGTCCTTTGGAAAACCAGTAATGCTAAAATATTGTACACTGCGCTTAATTTTAGTTTTGTTCCCGTTGTTTTCACAATTGCTATATTCCTACTTATCAGTTCCTTAAGGTTTGCCAATATTAATTTTGGGATTATGTACATAAAGGAAGCCATTTTTTATAGCAAGGAAAAATCATTGCTCAGTCATTCAAAAAATGCCATGGTTCAAGAACACCCAATCATAAAGTTTCTCTATAGTCAAGTTTGTTAAGCGTTTTCTGATAGCAAAAATGATATTTCATACATTGGATTGCTGAACCTAAAACTTAATTTCCTGAATTAAATCAACAATTGTATATTACGCAGTAGCAATGCATTTATAAAATTAGATTCAGAAAGGAGGACTGGGGTCAGTGCACATCCCATAGGTAGAAGGGTTGGCAAAGAAATCGTGGATTATGTCATATTGATTGACATATACAATGTCGGTTCCCGGGAGTTGCTTGCGCACAAGAGCGAGCTCTTCTTGAAGTTGTGTGTTGTAGAATCTCACAGCGTCATTGTATGATATCGAGCATCCGTATTTATCAAAATCGTTGGGTGCGTGACTGAAGTAACTGAGCCAGAAGGGTCCACAGCCTTGAGGCCCAATGTTCTTCACAAGAATTGTCTTCGCCCCTGTACTGGACAGGTTCTGGTCATACATATCCATAAAATATTCCAACCAAATTTAATCACCCAATTATTCATTGTGAATCACCTTAATCATTCCATCGCAAAAAGGAATTAAGAGTTGATTGATGTTACTTGGACAGTCGCTGCAACAGACTTGGAAAGCTTGGGAAGAATGGTCTGCTTGACCTGGACAGGGGAAAGTTTAAGGCTTCTGTATGCATTGTCAAAGTCGTTGCCCCCAATTTCTATGGTGTAAATGTCGTTTTTAAAGGCATCTGTTCTTGGAAGATAGTTCAAATTCCCTGAAAATACAGTTATAAATGGCATTCCACATTTCTCATTATAACATTCCATATTTCTCATTGAAAAAATAAATAAATCAGAACCATTCCCAGAAATCTTTTACAACTATTTTATTAAATCAAAATCAATCCCTATCTTGACATATACCCTCAAAATACCTAAAACCCACCTAATCAGAACTATTGTGCCAGCAAAACTTGCCCAATAAATGTACATCATTTACTTTAAGAAAACGCCAATATACACCATTTTATTTTATACCTCTTAGCACAGTTATAAGGGATTTCCTCAAAAATGTACATCATTTACTTTAAAAACCCTCAATACACATCATCCTCTTTCATATCTCTTAGCACAGTTATGAAGGATTTCCTCTGTTACAAGTTACAACAACAATTACAGTATAGAATAGGAGTATATAATACTGTGCGAGCTGATCGTGTCGAGAACCTGTTGCTTGAAGACCTTGAACTCATTAAGCTAAACAGTAAGAGATATGGGAGCATTAAAATCTATCGAGGAGTGAATAGCAACACCGGAAGTGGCAAAGTTTGCTCCATGTTTGAACCTTGACCCCACTGACTGCAAAAATGGGCTTAAAAAGGGCAATCCCAACGCCTGTGCTGTAAAATTTACAGGGCATCAAGCACACAAATTACTCACTCTCTTCATTAAATTAACTCATAACATATGCTATTCATTTAAACTCTACATATGCTATTCATTTTAACTCTAATGCATCATACAAACCCCCTCAGTCAACTTGTTGGGTATTAAATCCCCTGAATCCTGAAGAATTAAAACCTTTGCAATTAGCGTCTACAGTCATTCAAGTCCCTTAAAACTCAGGGTGATCAGTATTAAAACACTTAAATTCAAAAGTCCCTTAAAACTCACGGTGATCAGTATTAAAACACTTAAATTCAAGTGAAGTAAGGGTAAAGTAATGGTAAATAGAGTGGTTAAGGCTGAAGTTAAATCTGCTATTGTTCAATTTACAACTGAAATGAAAAAGAAAGGAGTCACTTGCTACCTAGAATCGACCTTGCTAGCCCCTCCATACTGTATTTGCCCTGGCTGTTTCAGTCCCAATCAGCTGACACCTTGCAGCCTCAGAATTCCTCGCACGCTTACCTTTACAAATGGAAGTGGTGCTACAGGCTCTCGATCTGGAAGGTCTGGATCTGGGAAGAAAACTACACCCAGAATGTGCAAATGTTCGGAACAAGGCAGGTCGGTCAACATATGCATAACCAACGACTTAATCTATTGAGCCAACGGCTACTTCTTATACTTATAGTGGATCTGGAACCAGGTAAACACGACCTAATTGCTACTCCATCAACTTCTGGATCTACTGCAGAAACAACTGCTGCTGCATTAATGGCTAAACCTACTGCTGCGGCTGCGGCTGCTAATGCCCGTACCACGACTACTGCTGATGACCCATCTGCTGAAGCAACAGGCTCTGAACCTCGCTTTCGAAACTCTGAAGCTTCATCTCGATCTCGAAAAGCATAAACTGGATCACGAGCATCGGAATCTTAAGCTCGCTTACGAAGCTCAGAATCTGGACCTCACTCTCGATATCGAAAACTGCCTCAGAGCATGGATCCGTTGTCTCAAGTTTCGCTATGACGCCTACGTTACCCAACATATGTAATGGCGAGTCTAGAGTGTATAGTAATGGCACACACAAGCACGTGGCTTGCATGCAATGCATTTGGGTAGTCACTTCATTTGCTCCATAAATCGCCTTAATCTAGATTCATTTATGTTGTCTAGTTGCCTTCAGTGTGTGTCAGGATGGGGACCAGCTTTATCCACATGTAAAACATTCCTTGGTGCAGTTATATGCGGTTTGAGCTACTTCAGGTCATGGGATCGTGTTGACAACTTTGAGGTGTTTAGTGGAACTTAGAGCCTGGGATTTTGAACATGATTGATGCTCGACGGATAACTATAGCTCCTTGTCCGCCTTGCTTCTCTCATAGGAATAGGCGCCAGAAGCTACCATAAAGTGAAGTGAATAACCTTTAAGCTCATTGAGAACGTCTTGCTACCTGAAATGAACAATCTTTATTAATTCCTAGCATAATTTAGTCTTAGCCCAACTGACACAGATAGGCTGGATGCTAAAGCTAGGGATTGTCGGGATTGCTCCTTGCTGGCTTATCTTACTGGCAGGCCGGCTTGCTCGCTAGACGAACATGGGCTGGCTAGTTGAGGAAAGAACCGGGTTTGCTTTTTCTCGCTTGCCGGTCAATGAAACAATAGCTGGCTGGCTTGCTACCGAATTTCTCTAAAGGCGGGGACTAGCTGCCATGCAGCGTGTCTTGTTTTAATAATAATACTTTATATATCTGAAAATTACAAAAGTAGCTTAGCATGACTACCATTTTCTCATGTTCATATCATGTTTTCTTCCTCTCGTCATTTTCGTAAAGTATTCATTTTTTAGGATTTTTTTCTATGAAGTATCCCTAACATTACACTATCTATTGTATAACAACACAATTTTCATTTCTACTGCATTTTATTATTGTCTTTTTTTTTTCCTTCATTTTTTCTTCTCTTTTTCATTTTTCTTATTAAAAATATTTATAAATAATAATATAAATCTTATTATAATTAAATAAATTTAATATTATGTAATATTCAAGATATTAGCTATAATTTTTTACATTATGAAATCAAAGTAAAAGATATCACATATTATTGAGATTTTATTTAAGCTTATAATGGGAGGCCAAGAATCTATTAGAGTAATAATAGTGGAGCTCATTAAATGCAAGATGGATTAGATCATATTTATTATTATTAATAAAGTACATTAGGATAGTTATCATGGATTAAAGGTAATGTGGTCTCATTAAAAAATTTCCATTATGTAATTATAGGTTGGTATAATCATAGTTCTCTTGTTAGTAGGGTTTTCTTGTTAGCTATAAATAAGGATGGAATCTTATTTATGGATGTGTAAAAAATTATTGTATTTGGAGATCAACTCCTGAGAGGTCACCCCACCTTAAGAGACAAGTGAATCTGAGTGGATTCCTTTTATGAAAGTATCATTGTAAGATGTTACCCTAACTTAAGGGTTTTGGTATTAAGTGTGGAGCATCACTGATATGTTTTTGTGATTCATTTTTTTGGGTTAATGTTTATAACAGTTGTTATCATAACTCTTTTTTTTGGGCAAAAAGAGAGTTTTCCCCCTCTATTTTGCAAGTTTTGAAATGGAAAAAGATGACTAAGATATGCAAATCGGTTTATACTACTTTTTTTAGCAAATTTTGACAAAACTAATTATAGATTTGAGTTCCTCCTAGAAAAACATTTAGTCCAAAAAAAAAAAACATCCAAATCAAAGTCCATAATATGATGATACCACTAATTTAAAATCAATTATTTTAAAATACCCTAGTTTTGACCTCATACTAGCAATGCATATGTATACATATGAATGACTAAAGCCCAAACAATGTAATATGTAAAATGCACATTAAATGATAATAAAATAATACATCACAAGTTGTGGAAAGATAAGGATAAAAAATTGGGGTGCTATGATTTTGCAAGAGAGGATAGAAAGGGACTTAGGTGGCTAAAGGGGGTCCATATTATTGATAAGCCCAAAATTTTAACCTTACTTAATTATCATTCCTTATCCTTGTGATTAGTTCTAAGAGAGGGGAAATGTGTACTTCCCATGAAGACATGTCATTTATTATTAGCATGCAAATATATTCCATGATTTTGGAATATATTTTGGAAGAGTATTGTGGAATAGTATAGCTATGAGAGTTAACATACTTTAAATTCTAGAAACTGGGTTATGTGAAGAGAGCCATGAGCAAAACATAGGTGAATTTTCTCTTATGGATTCATAGCCTCAGCTTCGTGGTGACCTTTATTGCAAAGAGACTAAGTGTAATAGAAAGACTATGGTTGGGTAGAACATCATTATTCTACAACCAATTTCTAGTTAAGCGTCTAGAAATATAAGTGTTTATGATTTATTTATGAATATGTTCAGTTAATGATGTTTATGTTATGAATTGAATTACTTTCTAGTTTGTTCGATAAAATTTTCATGCTTAAGCCTACATATATAAACTATGATGTCTTTTTCCATTGAAAGATTAATTATGTGTTTATGTTTGCATTGCCTTGCATGCATTAATTAATTAATAGCAAGCCAATGAGGAAATATATTAGAGAAACAAATTTGGAGTAGAAATTGGTGTTTTCAAGAAGTACCCCATATCCCTAATAGACCATCAAGGGTAGTGAGTATGTTAAAGAGTGGCACTAGAGCTACAAATTACAATGTTGGGGTTATATGAGCAAAAAAAAACATATTATATATGAGGAAATTGTGCACTTGGAGGGACACACTTCACTTGGATTAAGCTTCTTTTCTCTAGTTCACAATGGATCACTAGTTGAGTGACCTTCTTGGGAACTTTGTTGTTGTCTATTTGATCTCTTTCCATGGATAATCTGTGGTGAAGTTTGGATGGATGGATTATAACTCTATTAAGTGGACATCTTATATCTTGGTTAGTGTGTTATGGGGTGAACATAATTAACTATTTAGCAAGTCGGCACAATATTTGTTCATTATCCTGCTTAAACATACCTTTCTTCCTAGTATTTTGAGGAAGTAGCATGTAGGTTCCTTACCTTAATTCATCTTTGGAAATTGAGAGCCAAGATTTTAAAACCTTAAGATAAGTGAGTGGTCTTACCTTATAATTTTTGAGACTTGTAGTTGCTCCCAATACCCTATGTTTCTTTGTTGCTAGACTTCATTAACTCTAGATTGAGAAAGACACTAGTCTTCTTTCTTGTGTTAATCATTTATGCTTATAAAACCATTTATTTTTATTACTATAGAGTAAATTAGGGTTTAATTTTAGCAAAATCAAATATTTTCAGTGTTTACTGACTTGGATGTTACTGTCCTAGGGATAAGGTTTGTTTGAAATATATTCGAAAACAAAAAGAATCATTTTGTGTGTATTTCCCAGCCCTAAATTATAACTAACATGTATGGTTTAAGTGTTCTTATATGCTTTTTGAACCATAGAAAATAGATGTAAGTAATACTCTTGTTTACTCTTATTATGAGATAGATATTTAAATAATGTAATATGAGATTACAACCATTATTTACTGTGTAAAATGCATACAACCAAGGAGTTACAATTGGTTTAGGGTTGGATATATGCAATTTAAATCATTATTTAAGTATTTTAAGAAAATAACATTTTTTCTTGTCGAAAAGTAGATGCCTTTTGGTTTTCATAATGTTCTCCAATGAGGTTTTTGTGCACCGTGAAATCTAGAGTTAGGGTTAAATGTTTTTTATTAGAGTTGGGTTCAGAAGATCAAAAATTACTATTTGGTTATATATAAGGATATCTTAATTTGGTTATATATAAGGATATCTTAAATCACATAATGCATCAAATTATTGCTCAACCCATGGGTACAAATCATCGGATTAAACTTTTGGCCACTCCCTTAAATGGTTACAAATTATTAGATTATAAACATGGTGGTTACAAATTTGTACAACAAGATAGGGAGGTCTTGTTGTTGGTTGTAAGAAATAACGACAACCCAAGCACCATTTCAATAGACAAATGTAGTTGTTGGCAAGGCTTACCAAGTCAAGATATCAAATGGATAATGTAAATAGAAGTTTAGAGATCTATTTACAATTTATTAGCCCGCTCTGGTGAAATAAGATAATCTTTGCAACTGTTATTATTTGCAATTTGTTTTCAAACATCACAACTTCAAGACATCGGATTCAAATGATCTTTCTAGCCACACTAAAGATTTTAAGACATTGCATTCAAATGATTCTAAGTTGGAATCTAGGTCTTGTCATTTGAATAAGTTCTCGTTGACATTATTAAAACACGATCTGACATTATTAAAACACGAGATCGTGTGAAAATGCACTTATGGAAGCAACCAATGAATAATCAATTTTCTACATTGTGAGAAGCATATATAGGGTGATCATTATATATTTCATGTGTTCTCAATGACGAAAATATGGAGCAATGCTAACTATATATGAATCCAACTAAAGTAACCCATTGCATTGTGTGTTACCATATTCCCTTTCACCATGGAGCTTTTGTTGTATTTTCCTTAAATCCTAGGTCTATTCTATGGTTAAACTAGCACACAAATAGACCAGGTATGTTAAAAAAAAAAAGTCATAATGGAAATGTAATAACAATTAATCAATGAAATACACAATATAAATATATGGCCTAAAACTTGTTATTATTTGTCCTTAAATAAAACAAGCACAGGGCTGTCGTACTAGGGATCATGGCTCTTTTACACCCTAATACAAGATTAGAGTATACAAAAATATACACTAGGGCTTGAGGTAAGCTCCTTTTGACCTTCAATCTGCCCAACAAAACAATGACAAAATAAACAACTTACTTGATGATGTAAACCCTTCAAAGCAAACCCTTTCAATCCTTATTTTCCGCTTGTTACCTAGTTTTCCTTTGCCTCCAATCTCAGAGAGAAATAAATCCATTAACTTCTTTGAATACACAGTTTCTCATTGTGGTTAACTCCTTCAGACCACTTGCATTCCCAACCTTCAAAACCAACAACTAGTCACAACAAATTTGGTCCTTCAAGTTCACTGCATAACTAGCCTCTAATATCTGTTTTTGGGTTGTACTTCACCAAATAGACTTCAACAAATACACTTATAAATCCAACTATAGCATATCGTCCCCCCACACAATCTCATGATATTATCTCTCTACCTGAGGTACTTCACTGCCATTTTTCTAGGTCTAGGGTCAGTTTTGGCCTCTTTTAGGTCTTACACCCTCCCTAGAACTTCTATGAAAGGATGTTGTGCCCTTTCAACATTCTATATTAGACATAACTGAGGATGTTAGGCCTCTTCCCAAGGCTTCGACTCTCCTTCCTTCCACAGAATGAAACACACACCCCATATAGAATTTCGGTATGTTAATTCAACCTAGACACATATTCTTCTAGGGCTTGGAATAGAGACAAACTTCAACCTCTTCACATGCATAAAACAAACTTGCTTTTGTCACTTTGCTAGCTCAACTTCTCTTTGATTTTGCATCTCCATCCTTATGCTTATGTTGATCACAAGATTAAAATTTGATGTTTTGTTGAATGACCTCTTCTTGGTATCACATATTTATATCTCTCCAAATTTGTCTTAGGAGCCCCCTTCTTTCCATCAGAGATGCCCTCCATAACATATAGAATAAACAAGTAATATATTTGGGTTTCAAGCCCTCGACTTTGGGTCCAAAATCCACTGGCTTGGGTACTTTTCCCACAAGGTGGGTCAAATCCTCACAATTAAAGTACCATAGACGTATGCGAGTACCTCCCAAGCTACACTTTTCAATGCCCCTCTTAGCAAAGGAGGTACTTCCATTCCATGGAAGTAACTCAGCATGAACACAGTCCCAATATCTGGCATCCATCACTACAACATACCTTGAAAAATGAACAATACTTTCCTCGGAAGTGTCACTACCATCAAAAGCCTCTTGCTTCTTCTTCTATTGACGAGCCTTCAAGCCATTCCAAGGTTCCTTCTTGCTAGCTACAGAAGTCGCCATACTTCCCACTGACCATTCACTCTTCTTGGGTTCCATATTATCCCTCTAAACCTACAAACTCTCACTCAAACTCGAATCCCTTTGAGTCTCAAGAACCTGCTTCTTCCCTTGATCTATAAGATTTCCCTTCAATTTGTATAAACCATTCTCCCTAACTCCAATAACTGCTCCTATGGAGTTAGAGCCTATGGGCTTGAGCATCACCTTTCCATAATGGTAAATACTTCAAACCCCTTAGCCTCAATCACTAAGATAGAAAACATGTTGCACTTGAGCTCTATTACCAATAGTATATCTTGGACTTGTAGCATCCCTTCTGACTCCATCGTTAATGACACCATACCTAACCCTTTGATAGTCTTCTAAATCTTATTTTCCCTCCTTGTGCAATTTAGAGTCCCATTAGGTTAAATTCTCGAATACTTCTCACAATCATTTCATATGATTTGACGCTTCGCTATCAATGAACCATGCACCCTCATCAATGGTGCCCTTAAAGAAATGAGAGACTAGAGAAAAATACTCTTTGAACCTTCTTGTGAAGTCATCTTGCTTGATTGTAGATGTAGCAACCATTGCTATATCTTTCCTCTTCTCATTATCTCCCTTTTTCTAATGTGGACACTTGCTCACATAATGACCATACTTGCCACATGTGAAACACTTCACCTTACTCAAGTCCTTTTATTTGTCGTTCATCTTACTAGGGAGAGCCATCTTCTCTCCATAAGAATTCGTCTTATGAATATCTTTGTTCTACATTTATTCTTGGATGAAGTCATCCCATATAGCATGTTGCAATTTGGAAACTTATCTTGAGCAACTACTCCTTTTATAAATGGCTTCCATTCCTTAGTGAAGCCCTTCAAGGAAATCCTCACTAATTACGACTCTAGAACATTACCACCAATGGAAACAATCTTGTCACAAAATTGAAAAATCCTTGTTAGATACGAAGCACACTCTCTCCATCCAACATATTGGTGTTTTTGAGCTTCTCTCTTAGTACCATCAGCTTGTTTTTATTTTTATTCTTGAAAAAGTCCTAAAGAGCTTTCCACGTATCATGAATAGTGTTATTTATGGTATAATGAGGTATCAAGTGATCCTTTACTCCATCTAGGATTACCAGTTGTGCCTTGACATCCAACTCTTCAAACTCAACAAACTCTTTAGGAGTTTTTGGCTTAACAATCTCCTTGTCAACAAACTCCCATATTTTTCTCACCAACAAGACCAACCTGATCCTTTCTTTCCAAGGACTATAGTTGGATAACCCATCCAACTGGTCCTCATACCTCATAATAGCAATCAACTTTTCCATTTTGTTAGTCCTTTAACAAAAAATCAATCAATTACCTCATAGGTTGCTTCATGTTCACTCTCTGATTCAACTGTCCCTTCAAAGTAGCTCTGCTAACATGTTGAATTTTCCTTACACCCTAGGCTAGTCTATGGCTAGACTAACACATAAAAACACTAGGTATGTTCAACCAAAAAACTTTTCACAATGGAAATGTAACAACAATGAATACATGCAATAAATAAGATAAATATATGGCCCAAAACTTATTATTTGTCCTTCAATAAAACAAACATAGGGCTTCGATACTAGGGATCATGGTTATTTACACCCTGATACAAGACTACAATGTACAACAATATAAACTAGGACTGGAGATCAGTTCCCTTTGAACATCAATCTACCCATCAAAGCAATAAAAAACCAAACAACTTACTTGTTGATGTAGCCCCTTCACAACCAACTCTTTTAATCCTTATTTGTTTTTTTGTTAAAGGACTAACAACATACATATACAAGTAATTATCAGCATAAGAAATTCTTTTTTCGTTCCCGATTTTCTAACATGGTATCAAAGCTAAGGTGAAAAAGGAAGAAAAAGGAAACTTGAAGATCTATTGAAGAAAAGGGGATCGAAGGAATATTATTAAGGAAAAGGATTATATAGAGAAAGTCTTACTATCTATAGGAACTATGTCAACTACAATGAAGGGAAAAAACAAGCTAGAAGGAGCCTCCAACTACAAGGCATAGAAAAATATGATAGATATTATCCTCACTAAGCACAAAGTTTTGGATCTTGTTCAAGGAAAGGTCAAGAATCCTACAGATGATGCTGGAAAAGAGAAATTCAGGTAAACTAAAATCTTGGCCATGAATCTAATAATAAATGGAGTAAAGGATAAGCTAATTCCATACATATCCAACATAGACTCTACTCAAGAAATGTATGAATCTCTTTCCAAGTTATTCGCCATCAAGAACATTGGTCAAATAACTAGCCTCAAGAATGAACTAAGGACAATAAGGATGAGAAGAGACAATACTATGTCATCATATTTTGTAGGGATATCTAGAATAAGAGATGAAATCCAAGCAATAGATGATGTTGTACCAGAAAATGAACTCGTAATTGCTGCTCTTCTAGGTCCACCAAAACCTTGGAGTGCTTTTGCATAAGGAATTAGCAGTTGGAAGGAAAATCCAACATTCGAACAAATGTGGATTACATGCAATCAAGAAGAAGCCCACATATATTTAGTAAACAACAAGAAGGATGATGAAGAAGACAACACCTTTAATTCCTATTATACTCATCACAAGAAGAAGGGAACATTCAAAAAGTTCAAAGGACGAAGAAAGAAAGTTGACCTATCTGAGATTGAATGCTACAATTGTCACAAGATGGGTCATTAGAAAAGTCATTGTCCTTAAATTCCAAGGAATAAGAAGAGGAAAGAGAACATGTGAATGTTGTTGATGAAGCTCCACCTAAAAGAAACAAGATTGAAGAATTTGAAATGAAAGATCTATTTTCCAAAGACTCTTAGGGAATATTATCCCTCGCATATCCTTCTATCTTAAGTTTTGCGGTGTTTTCTTTTATGTTTTGATTTCTAAAGTTTGTAGGTCTAACATATCCTGTTAGAAAAAATTTGAGTTGTTTTGATAAGTTGTAGGTGTCCCTCAAAAATATTGTATTAAGAGGGATCCTTCACCATTTTACCAAAAGATAAGTATCTTGTTCCTTATTTAATGTTTTATGTTTGGTTTCCCTCTCATATCAAGATTTGTTTGTATTATATGTTAATAGGCTTTTCTTTGTATTTTCTTTGGTAGGAAAGGTTGTAGAATACAGAAAGGTTATGGAGAAGACTTCAAAGGAGAGACTTGAAGAATGGGAGAAGTTATGTTGCAAATGAATCCCTTCAATAATTGATGCACTAGAAGGTTTGCTAAAGAACAATTCAAGGTATGTCTTAAATTACAAGTTTTGTTACAAGGTTCTCTTCATACAAAAGGTATGATCACTCTTCTTTCAAAATTTTCTTTATATTACCGACATCTTTATGCCTAGGGTTTTGAATCACAAAGATTCTTGTTTGGGTGATTAATCATTAGATTGAATCTACCCTCATTACTCTGTTATTTGATCATTCTTGTGAAACCTTAACCCTCAGGGTTCACTATAAAACCTTAGCCTCTTGATGCTAAGGGTATGCCAATATTGAATAATGAAACCCTAGTCTTCTTAGGGTTGTTGATAAAGTCTAGAACATATGATGAAATCCTATTATGTTGAATTTTAGGGTTTTGATAATGTTATGATAAAAATGCTAGTCCTTTAGGGTTTGTTGTTACGGTCTAGGTTATGTATTGAAACCCTAGATATTTAGGGTTTAGTGAATTAGGGTTTATGAACAAAACCCTTGCCATAGTTATAGTAAGATCCTAGGAATGAAACCCTAGGTGTATATTCTTTCACATGACTAAAACCTTAGTCTCGTCAAAATCATTGTATATCTAACTTTGATGTATTGATGTTTATGCCTTGGGTTTACCTAGTAGGTATGAATATTGATGTGAGATGCTAGCACATGATAATGAAACCCTAGATATGGATACCCATATATTTTATTTTTGATAGTTGATGAAATCTAGGGTATATAACAAAAACCTAATAGAGATTGATATTCTAGGGCATGATGATATTGATTTCAATTATTGATATGATTTAGCTTTGATGATAATATCTAGGGTTTGCAACAAACCCTAGTAGAATTTGACAAATTCTAAAAGTATATTGTTGAAAACTCCGATGTATAATAGGATTGTTATTTGATTAAATTGTTGATATCTAAGGCTTTGTGTCTCAAAGATGGACCCTAGGGTTTATGACAAAACCCTAGTAAGAAGTTGAATTCTAGAATATAAAAGATATGACCCTTGCTGATTATGAACCTATCTAGATTTAGGTATTTGATGTCTAAAGCTTGAACATTTTGATGCTTCCATTATAATGACATGATTTTGATATGGTTAACTTTATGCATCTCTATTTATTAAAGTTGTGCAGGTACATAATCTTCAAGATGTTGGATATGTTCATAATTAAAGATGATGATAAGCATGATGAAGGAAGTTATAAGATTGAGGATGATCAAGATGACCTGGATGACATAAGAAATAATGAAGTATATCCAATGTGTTGATCTCCCTAAGTTGAGAGGGAGCTTGGATAGAAGAAAGGGTATATCTCCCTAGTTGAGAGGGAGGGCATATTATGACAATCACAATGAATACCTTGAATTAAGAATAAAACCAAAGAATGAAAGTACTACAAATGGATTTACAAAAGACTTAAAGAGTACTGAAACTATTTGGTACTCCTAAAGAAATGAAAGAAGAAAACCTCTGATAAGTTGTATTTAGATAGCTTGACGATGATATAAGTAGCATCAGGATGATTGAGGACCCCGCAAGTTTGTGTTTACTTGTATATATATTTGAAAGTTTCTATTGATTGGGGTTGTGATTGTGTAGGATCTCTCCATAAAAGCTTGAATGTTTGAAGCATGCTTGGATTGGTGGATATATCTGATTTAGTTGATTAGGAGAAATGAAGCATCTTATGGCAAGATGCTTGAGAGGACATCTAGCCAGCCTATGTGTTGATGTCTAGATCCTGAAGTAGGGAGAGTGGCGTTGGTCATGGAACTCCAACCTTGGATACACACCTAGATCCTTGGGTTGATGGTAGATCTTAAAAGCCTAATGGTACCTATAGTGGCTAAAGCTTGAGTCCATCTTAGTCACACCCAATTAGAGTACCCTTGTCATTTATCTAAGCTTTAGCATTGCGTGTGCTATGACTTTTCATATAGCATATCATTTTGAGATCTTCCATGTATCTCTTTATATATGTAATTATGAATACCTCCCTAGTTAAGAGGGAGCGTTGTAATTTTATTATTAAAGAAATTGACTTATTAAAGCATGGGTTTCATGCTTGGGTCAATGGTTTATAGGTCAAAGCCTCCATTGTAGGCTTCTAGGGTTTATGTGAAGTGTCATTGTCCATGTCATAATGTAATAGACCCTTCTTGGGCATTGTCAATCAAGAAACAAATTTATTTTTGACTTAAATTAGGTATTTGAGGCCTCCTCCACCTAGCTGGCCTCAAACTAGACAAGTTGACCTAATTGAGGGGAATAATCTCCTATATAAAGGCATCAACTCGATCTCATTTGACACACTCACTTAGGCCTATGTTGATCACAAGAATGAATTGTTATGTTTTGTTGAATGAACTCTCCCCGTATCACATATATATAGCTCTCCGGAATTGTCTTAGGAGCCCCCCTTTGTCCATTGAAGGTGCTCTCCACAACAAATAGAATAAACAAGTAATATCTTTGGGTCTCAAGTCAACTTTGGGTCAAATCCTCACAAATCAAGTACCCTAGACTTGTGGGAGTATCTCTCAAGCTACACTTTTCAACAACTTTTCTTTTGCATTTATACTTTAGTATTAGCATAACATTGTATTGTTTATGCTTATATCTTATTGGCACTGCATCGTCTTGTTTATAAAAATATCTCATTGGCATTTCATTGTATGAACTGCAATTACATTACAATTAAAGCAATCCTTATCATCAAATCATATTAACCACTTATTGCTAAGATCAAAACTAAACACCAACATTACTACATCATGGGCCCTTTATCATAACCATATGGAAAAGTCCACCACTTAAAACGAAAACATCACAAATCATAAACCATGGAATCAAAATTTGCATACCCAAAATACTGTTAATTATAATTATAATGAAAAACTAGAAACCAACATTGTCACCCCTTGTGCCTTTATCATAGCCACATGGAAAAGGCCATCGGGTGAAAGAAGGAAACATCACATACCATGAACATGAACTCAAAATCATTACAATGCAACCGAGATACTCTAACATTAAAACGCCAGAATCTAGGTGGTGTGGACAAATGGGCTAGTCAAAGGAAGAATAAACTGAAGAATGGTGAGAATCTGAAATTTGCAAATTGCTTAGATTACAGGATGCCCTGATTTTGAGTAAGTAGACGGTTGCTAAATGATTTTGAGATGATCGCAACACTTTAACATTGAATATAGGTTGACTATTTGTCGAGGAAAATGGTGTTGAACTCTATATTCTTTTGAGCACTGTCAAGGCCAATCTTGTTTTAATGCATTAATAGTTAGAACCAGCATGGCATTTTCCATTAGTTAAGGTTGTGTTCGAATGTGAGGACTAAAAAAATAGAAAAAAAATTGTCTCAGGAAGAAATAAATTGTCAATCTTATTTTATATAACAAAATTAGAATTTGCAAATGCTTTTACCTTTCCAATTAGTATACAGCCTCAGACAGTTTATCAGTCAAAAAGAGCAGATAAGATATAAATCTTTGGAAAATCAGTGCAAGAGGGGCAAAAACAAAAATGCTTAAGAGCTTAGCAGGTGAGATCAGATAATATCATAGGAAGATCTTTCAAAATTTGTAGTGTTGTTTATAAACCATAACCATAAAAAGAGTCCTGATTATAAAAAAGATGTCCATTGCAAAACCCAACCATCAGCTTTATGCCAGATGAAGCCAAGATTCATGAACATACTCTGATTGAGCGCCTTGCTATTTTTCTTGTACTTTAAAATTTACATGTCTCACTCAACGGCAATCTAGCTTTGAAGAGGCCGTATGCTTCCCACTTTCTCTGGGCTGAAAACATGATCAAATGAGAGATGAGAAAAATTTAATGTGTTAGGTTTTATATTTTGGAATAAAGGTTGAAATGCCTAATTATGCAGAGAGAAAGTGCATGTCAGGCAATAACCAACTGATAATGACCCTGTTTATGTAAAGTCCCTCTCTCCATGGCATGATGGAAAAGAAGTTTAAGGCCATGAGTCCATCAAAATTGATTGATGGAATGGGTTTCTGAAAGATGAATGATTCACCAGCCCCCTGTAGAATGGTCCTCTTAGCAGCAGCATAAAAAACAAAAAGCCCAAATGTAATGTGTCTGACATTACTCATTGAGAAGATTTGTTTGTAGAATGGAATTAAACTTCCAAGATAACTAACCTTTGAATGGCAGCATGATGAGAAGAGGGAGGCGAGTTTTCAAAAATACCATCGTTTCAGGCAATCCAAATACTTAAGCAAATGAAAGTAAGATGACTTAGCAAGAATAGAGTAATATATTAAAAATTTATAGAATAGAGTAATATATTAAAAATTTATGGCTTAGCAGTAAGAGTAAAATTTATAGAATAGAGTAATATATTAAAAATTTATGGCTTAGCAGTAAGAGTAGAGACTCCACTGGGGTGTCTATTCTTTAAGCCTTATTACAAGGGACCAAAAATATTTTTCTGGAATTTGAAATCAAAGGATAACACCTCATTGTGCGAATTACTCAATTATCAAATTATCTTAATAATTGATAAAATATATTTTAAAAAAAATATATGAAATAAATTTTTATCCCATTATCTGAAAACAGATAATAAAACAATTTCATATAATCCATCTGAATATAACAATGAGACCTTCCCATACATATAAAAAGCCTGGTTTCATCTAAATTTCCTTCCCTACCCTCTTTAAGAAAGGCATTCAAAATAAAATGTGATTTAGTTTCTTCCTCCAAACAAAAAAGATAACATCTGCAGGTTGCTAGGACCGTTTCTAAAGATTATCTCATGTGAGAGCTTTCCTGTGAATTAAAAGGCAAATCCACGGAATGGAGTAACAAAATTTTGGAACATATCCCAAAAAGAATTTGGAGAACAAATCAGCTGATCAAACAACCAGATTCAAAACAAAAAATGACCCACATGATTCCTTTCATGTATATCCTCATTTTCTAAGAGTGATGTTTTTAACGCTTTTTCCTCATAGAATTTAAGTAAACAAATGTAAAATTTACAAATATTTTAGGAAAATCTCTATTTTCATAGATTTAAAACATGGGAACTCATTATAATTTCAGCTGGATATAATCTTTGGTCGCAAAGATTCACTCAAATTAACTTAAATTTTGGAAAAATAATTGAAATATATTTTAAATAAGTTTGTGGAAATCAATATACCATTTTAGATATATACTAAAATGACTATTTTTAATATATACTAGAAAAACTCTACAAATCTCATCCACACATAATGTTTTAGTGCAATTTTAAAATGTCATTTTGGACCTTAAACACTTTAAATAACAAAATTAGAAGTAATATCGGTCTGGCATGAATGCACAAAGTCTTGGTTTTATACATTAAGCTCATTTGGCCAGCGACTGCGGCTTGTTGCTTAGCCAAAGGACCGCCAGCGACTGTGGCTTGTTGCTTAGCCAAAGGGCCGCGTGGGCCGCGTAAAACGCGAAAATTGAAGCCGCCGTTGCCGGGGATCGAACCCGGGTCACCCGCGTGACAGGCGGGAATACTCACCACTATACTACAACGACAACATATGGTAACATGATTCTGCCCCAATTTGTGAAATCTTCATTGAAATGAGGAAACAAGCTGAAATTGCTTGTTGGGTATCAGTACCGCTTTGTTTGTCATTGAGTTTCAACAAGAAATTTTTAATTTTGAGCAGTGGGCTTTATTTTCAAAAGCAATATACATGAACCTTGCACCAACAAACCCCAAAACCGAAACAGAAAAAACAAAATAATAGCCATCTTTTATGCACCAGCCGGGAATCGAACCCGGGTCTGTACCGTGGCAGGGTACTATTCTACCACTAGACCACTGGTGCCAATATGGAACGAGCTTCGTTGAATTTGTTTCCATCCATTATTATTTCTTTGGTTTTATTTTCCACTTCCCGCCCAACAGGTAGAGTTGATTTTGCTTACCATATCTAATAAAAAAATTCAATACTATTTTAGATAGTTCTAAGAAGAGGCAATTGTAACCACCCAACCATTAACCCCCATTGATATTATAAATTTATTATGTTAATGTTTGTAATGTGAAATGGGTTAAATACATGGAATAACTACAATTAACCAAGATAAATGTAAAATACTCCACATATGATGAAAAGGTGGAGCATTGCATTGATATGAATCATGAGCCATGAGTGGGAAACCAGAAGGGGATATGCTAACAAACTTAGACCATTAAAATAATCCCCATCAATAAATTAATTGGCTCAACCAAATATTTAAAAAATCCAAGATTACTAAAGTCCCAAGAAAATAGTTAATAGGAAGGATTTGGTACTTGAACTACCAACTTCCAAGATTATGGAAGTAGTTAGGATTTGTACCCAACTGTTACACCAAGGTATCAACAAGGTACATATGTAGAAGCTTATGATATTGACCCATGGATTTGTGGATTTCACCCACAAGTTTGAAAAAGGGATCCATGAAATCTTGGGAAAGAAGATAGATAATGCGATGATTCTCACCTCCAGAAAGCAAGGGATGTTCACCAATGGGTTCGGGGACCAAATTTGAATGAGAAATTGTGTCAAAAATGTTGTTGGTTGATGGGAAAACCATGAGGATTTTATAGGTACATTTTTAAACAGACAAAATCAAGCATAGGTGTCCCAAACCTTAGTTGTAATATAGAGCTATGTTTTTTGGTGCTTTCCAGGCAAGGAACTGAGTAGTGAGAAAGGGAAGGTTGCTAAGAGATTGGTTAGTAGTGAAGGGAACCCCCCTATGCTAGATAATTGACAAACCACACATGGTCATGTGTAGGCTCTTAGCTCTTTGGCATTTAAAGGGAACTTGTTAAGTTTTATGTGGATGAAGGAGAGTGGTTTGAGAGAGAGTTACTTTCTAGGTGCTTTCCAAGCAGGGCACTAAGCACTAAGAAAGCGGAGGTCACGAAGAAACTAGTGGACAGTGAAGGGGATATCATTTTTTTCTTTGCAAGACAACTAAGAAACCACCCATAAGATATGTGTATGGTATGGGATTAGTGGGATTATAAGGAACTTGCTAAACTTATATTGATAAAGGAGAGTGGCCTTCATGACTCCACCTCGTAATTCCTAAGAAAGAGATAATCCGCTCATGGCTTCATGATCTAGGTTGGGGGTGGCTAACTGCAAAGGATAGAACAAACAATTGAGCCTATGGTTGGGTGGGAAGTGGCTCATCATTCATCAATTGCAAGCCAGCGTATTTTTAAGGATTCAAATATTATGCCTATGTCTAGTATTATGGGTGACTATTATAGTTTGAAAAGTCATACATATAGAATATATGCGAGTATTCAATAAAAAAACATGTAATTTACTATTAAAATTGGTAAAATTGTGTGAATATCAACCATTTAATCATGTGTGTGTGTGAAAAATAGGTGAATTTTTAACCAAATTGGCAATTTTTTTTTTTTTCAAAAATGTCCAAATAATAGCTAATTGGTGAAATTATGCCCCTAAAATTTTCCCTATTGCAAGCAATGATGTATCATGATCATATAAGTGTCCTTGTGGACTTCAAATCTGTAATGTAAATTATGTTAAATGAAATAGAAATGATATTTATGGCCATGTATATTATGTTTCTTCCTACTAAATTTGCATGTGAACTTGTAATGTGTATTTAATGGATGTTGTCTTAATGCAATGAGTTATTAGTCATAGATCTCATATAAATTGTTAGTGGTTTGTCTAGGCTTTATTTATGGTTGTAACAAACCTCTTGGCAAGAAAACACAGGCCTGACAGGATTTCAACCACTCACCCTTATTAAAAAATCATCATGGCTAATTGGCTATGAGGGACTCTTAATGATTCACTACCACGGGAGTTGGGTCTACTCCAGATAGAAAAATGAATCCTTAAATTTGTGGCTTACAAGTTAGGTGTCTAGTTGATGATGTCAACCTAATTGCAAGGGTAACTACCTATGTTTTAAAGTGAAAACTTAGAGGAAGGAGTCTTTACAAATCTAATCTATGGTGTTAAGAAAGATCACTAATGAACTTGTAAACTAAATTGGGGCCTTTAGAGCATTTTAAATTGAGTTATTGTGAATATCTCTTTTGGGATAGTTGTAATAGTGAATTAGTTGAAATATACTTATGAATTAGGTTAGGAAGACTTGGAGGTCTTCCTTATGTGGTGATCATAGAAGGATATGGTATATTCATTGGTTCAGATAGCCATGGAGTATAGCCCATGACCAAGCTAGGAAGTCTAAATTCCTCAAGCTGTCATAAAGTTGAAGAGCACTTGGGATGTCATGGATCTATAAATTATCATTTTAGGGATGGTTATACCCAGGTTGTAACCTTTTAGGTTAGTTTATCTTGTATTCTCTTTTACCGAGATAGAATCTTAAGTTTTACTAGGTTCAAATGTATTAAGGTCTCACAAGAATGTTGGGAGAAGTTAATTAACATAATAGATTGTGTTGATTACATAACCTAACTAACGATTATTAATTCTCATCGCCATATGTTAAATTCTTTAGTTTTATTCCTAATCTGGTTGTATGGTCAAGTATTGAGAAATAAACTAATATATATAAATGCAAGATGAAATTGAAGCCTAAAATAAGTAATTAGGACTAAAATTACATCAATTATCTAGTTAGAAGAGTTAATATGATATGATGTTTCCCCATTGAAAGATTTCAATAATTATGTCAAATTTAAATGTAAATGCATTTTTAGACATTATCTCTCATTTAGTAAAAATTTGTCTTCATCCTCTATATTTTCGGCAGTGAATGATATTCACTATATAAAAGAAACAAATTTATCCAAATGTAATTTTTATATTTTTACTTCCTAAAGAATGATATGAAATTCCTATTTTATATTTTCTTTTTTTAGCAATACTATAATACATATAATTATGTTCATAAGACTATGTGATAATTCTTCCCTATGTTGAGGATGGCTAAGTGTTAAATCTCTACATAGCATTCTTGTAATGGATAATTGACTAAGTATTGGCTGTGCAAATTAAATGATGTAGAAAATGCAGTGTAAATAAAATGATGTAAATTTGTGGGAGGTTTCTCCACATCCACATCATTGGGAATAAACTAAGTTCTAGAGTTTGCTTTGGAGACTGGGAAAATTAACAAGGTATTGTAAAATTTCATTTAAATAATATTTTGTTTTGGTGGTACAAAGATTTGGATTTGGACATAATTAGTGCACACATATAAATTAAATAGCTACATCAAAACATTTATCTCATGATACATGTCACATTGTTAAAATTAAAAAAACCATAATAAATTAAATTTTAAGTTTCTCTTAAATCATTATTGTTTTTTTTTTTTTTGTAAATTAGGCTACTTCTATTATTGTACAAAAAGCTTCAAAAAGTTACAACGAGGCATGCCTCAGATTTCACCATACAGAGATGGATTTTTCACATTGAGACCCATATCCAGACATGCATTAGTCATCCCCCAAGTCTGGAAGACCAGCATACTGCTAAAAAACTCTAACCAGTCAAAAGATGAACCTAGTAACCCAGACATTTTCCCAATTACAGACTCAAAAACCATATCCCCGGACTATGTTTTCGGACTAAGTAACCACAGACAGAAGCGCACTTAAGAACCCTGATTATCCAGCAAGGAGCTGAGCAAAGCTTCAACTTTACAAGGAGAAAAACGCTATAAAAACACAGAACGTGACCAACCAGACAAACAAAATGACTATGCCATACCCGCCACCCAATGGTCCTGAAAACTGGCTCAGTCATCCACGGAGGTGGATGGCTGCTCTTCCACCACCCTGCAGCCATACTGGTCCGGCTCGCTTGAGTCAGTGTAGGGCGCGTCGTCTTCAGCTAGAGCACTTGGACCCGCCACGACACCCGCTGTTGTCTCCGAAAGATTGCGCTGACCCAGCACTGAAGCAGGAGGTTGAACTGCTTGACATAAACTTTGTGCAGGAGGTAGGGCTTGTTGACCCATGTTTGTAGAAGGAGGCCTGTGCTCCTCTGCAACTGGCTGAGGGACAACACACTCGCATTTCTCAATTTTGACAGAGACATAATAGGTATCGGTATCCAGAAGGCACGGGAAGTTGAACCTGGTGGTGGGATGAGAGATGTGGTCGCAAAAAAAGGCACGAGCCCTCCCACGTCCTCTCCCTCGTCTTTGCCGGGTGCTTCTAGCATCATCCGACGAAGAATCGGAGGAGCGTTGCGGGTTGGCTCTTCCCCTTGCTCCTCCCCGAGACCCGCCTCGGCGGCTGCTAAGGCGAAGCCTTTCTCTAGGCATTGCAGACCAGAATTGACAGAGAGGTGGCGTGGGGAGCTGTAGCTTGACTGATGAAGGCAGGGCCGAGGAACCGAAGGCGGGATGACGCGAGAAGGCCCAGGAGTAAAAGGAGAAATGGGGAATTGCACGGGAATTTCACTGAAACTGACCAGGGCTAACAGAATTACAGGCCAAGGTTTGAACCTCCAGCAGCAGCGAAAGGAGAGCTCTGGAGCGAGGGAGCGATGAACAAAGTTATGGTGAGACTCCTCAGAAGGAAATAGCACAGTTGGAAGCGCAGGACGAGGCCTTTGCCGGCGGAACCCTTTGCGGCGCCTACAGTTCTGCAAACCACAGAACATAGAAACCCAAAGCCGAATGATAACTAAAACAACCAAAATGCAATGCATTACCTTCCCTGTTGCTCTGTAAATATAATGTGTGATCGCACTCTGCGACATGTGCGAACCTATACCCTGCAGCGGCTTCCCGGAGGTCTGAGTTACAATGCGCGTGCGAAGCTGAATGTCAAGAGCGGCTCGCTTGCGGTGAATAACATTGCCTGAGTTCAATGCGAAGCGAAAGGGAGGGCAGACCTTTAATGGTCTTATACAGGTGGCGGGACTGGGCTGCCACTTGCCCAGTGGTAAGCCCGCCCCCGTACCTCCTTTAAATGCTCGCACCCACAGCCGAGACTTAAATCATTAAATAGACTTTTTTTAAATACCTTGAGCTAATACCATGGATTATCAATACCACATGCCTAAAAAACCATAACTCATGTCATAATCAAAATATTTTATATATATTTTTAATCTAAATTGATTTTATAACATTTTTAAAATTAAATTGAAAAGTAAAAAGGACATAACTACCTTTAAGATAAATCTCAACCCTTTATTCTCACTATTACATAGAGGGTAAATCCCTCAAGTTGGCGTAATTAGTAGATAATAAAATTTATGATCGATGGGCCTGACAATGTTCATGGTAAAAGGGTGAGAATTTCCTAGGTAAAATACATACAATAAATATAAATGATTTAAGTTATAACCACATGGTAACAAACGTAAACGTTGGCACTAAATAAATGACATGGCATGGCTAGGTGGAATTGGTCCTAGCAAGGTAGCACCCTTGAAGTGATATGTGGACTCTAGTTGCCACATCATCTACCATATGTCAAATGTATAAACATGATGTGGTGCTAGTACAGGGACATAATATGGTGTTATAAACTCACAATGAGACAAATTTTAGATCGTCTAAAACGTCTTGGTGGGGAGGAGATGATGGGGTCTTAGAAGTGGAATTTGAAGTAAGAGAAAGATAAAATTTATAACCTCAGCCTCCTTAAGATGGCTTAGGAGGGTGAGTGTGTTACAAAAATCCCTTAAATGTTTAAAATAAATCCAAAAATACATATATAATAAATTATAAGTAGGCTTTAGTGTCTTATTCTCTTTATTTCCTTAATAATTCAAAATATACATACATACATATGTATGTATGGATGTTGGGGCATGGGTTTAAGGTTTAAGGTGTTGGAAATACTGAGAGGGGGGTGAATCAATATTTATTTTCAGTTGTTATTTTATACTAGTTAGATCACTTATAATTAGAACAAAAAATGAAAAATAAGAATAAATACTTTTATTAATCTCAATAAATCAAGTACAATATTTGTGTAGGGCTCCAACCCTAGATGAAGACACCAATCTTCAATCTCCCAGGGTCCAACCTATATTATTCCAAGCACTGACTTGGACTTCCCAAGGCTCCAACCTTGTCAATTTGAGGCACCAACCTTTAGGGATCCAACTCTATCTCTGGTACAAGCTCCAACCTAGTCTTTTGAGGACTCATATCCTTTAGGGCTCCAACCCTATCTTCCAAGGTACGAACCTTGTCTCTATGAGGCCCCAACCTCTAGGGCTCCAACCCTAAGATTCAATTCGTTAGGATAAGTTTGATGATTGTTCATGGCTCCCAATATATTCTTCAATGAGCCTTGTCTATCTTCTGCAATGCCTCCTCCAAATCAGTTCATCTATGACAACCTTGTGTTGGAAATTGGATAAACCAACGCTCCCTGTGTGTTTCGTGACATGGACTAACCGCCTCTCATGGATCCTTATCTCTAGCAATGCGATCATTGACTAACACTTGCAAGTTTTGGTCTAACGACAATTGTGATTCCCAACAAGTGGTATCAGAGTGTAAGCCACGAGTTCGATACACACCCGACTCGCGTTGGGTGGGAGATTGTTGGACATTGGATAAGCCAACACTCCCTGTGTGTTTTGTGACATGGACTAACCGCCTCCCATGGATCCTTACCTCTGGTGATGCGATCATTGACTAACACCTGCAGGTTTTGGTTTAACGACAATCGTGATTCCCAACACCTTGTCTTCTTAGAAGGTGTCACCATTGCTCTTCATATTACCCAAACCAAAGATCTCCAAAGTTACTTCATGAGGGCTTCAACACAACATCATGTCTCCAATAGTGTATTCACAATGGCTTCAAGAGATCTTCTAAGTGTCTTCTATAGGCTTCTCCAAGAGTACTTCAAAAGGTTCTCCAAATGCCTACTCCTTCAATCAAGGTTCTAAGGTTCCAAGGTAGTCTTCAAGGTCCTTCTCTAAAAACAGGATTTGTCCACTTCAAGTCTTCTTCAACAATTCTTTTATTTTGTCCCAAAATTGCTCCTATAACCTAGGCTTCAAAATTGATTTCAAAATATTGCTCCAAGAACAATCTTCAAAATACACTTTGAGGAGGTTTTATGCACCCTTAGGTCTGAGTTATCTCCAAAACCCTGAAAGTATGAGTGACTTCTTCAGAGGCTTGTTCACAACGTCGAGGTTTATTCAAAATGCCGAGGTGACTGCTTCAGAGGATTTCGATATGCTTACTTCCAAGAAAAAACTCACAAACACTTCAATGTTGGTGTCGTCTTCAGTTCCCTTCAAATGATGATAGATGTAACCTTACTCAGTCAACAATGGTGTATTTCTATCACAGATGTACACTTGTTGTCATAGGAGTAGTTGAATCACACAGTTCTGAAATATGTAGCCTCGTTTTGAAACTTTAATTCGCTGTTTCGAAACCTTACTTCGCTGGTCTAAGGTCATATAAGTCTGAGAATTAATATTTTCACAGGTCCGAGGCCTATTCCACTACTTGGGAACTTGTCCAACAATGAATCTGAGCTACAACCCTTCACACTGGTTCAAAACTTTTTTTTTCCCTGTGTTATAGTCCTTATCGTAGGTTTTGTGGTATAGGTTTTTCATAGCTACAAGTCCGAGTGTATCAACTCCAAATTTTTCACCCAAACAAATCTTTAAAAAACTTCCTTGGTGTCCCTTTGTTGACGAGGTGTGAACTATGATATATCTTTGTATATCCTTGACTGAAATTGATGAGGGAGAAATGAAGTTCGAACTCTTATTTATATGGATTCGATTTAGAAATGAGGGGATGAGACTAATGGAGGGAGGTCGACCTGATGTGGATGGGTATCATAGGTTTGGGTATTGGAAGCTTAAACATGATACAACGTGTAAAACTTGTGATATAGGAAAGTTCTAACACATCAGATGTGATATTCTATTAAAACATTTTGATAAAGCCAATCGGTTCTGCAACCATATCGACAATCGAAGATTCGGTCTTATCGGAGGGTCTTATTGGAGGTGCCATTTCAAAAGATCCAATAAAGTGGAAGATGTGATTTGATAATTAATTTGTTATTAAATCAAGTTGGTTCTACATATTAGAAGTCGGAGAAAATCATAATTTATCACATATCTGAGATCAGAGGTCCATATTGCATATCGGAGATTAGAGGTCCATATCGCATATCGGAGATTAGAGGTCCATATCACATATTGGAGATCAAAGGTTCATATCGCATATTAGAGATCGTAGGTTCATATCACATATTGGATATCGAAGGTCCATATCGCATATCAATGATCAAAGGTTTTGAGTGGTGACACACAATACAAATGCTGATATTATATTTCTCCAATTGGGTTTTATTATAGGTCGTGTTATATTATATGTGTTGGAACTTTGGTTAAATGGTTTCCAAAGTTTATTACTCCACAATGAATTATTATTCAAAGGCCCGATTAAAGTAACACGATAATATAAGTCATCAAGTATGTCATCAATTATAGTCCTCCATCTCATCGTATGGTCTCCAACCATGTCATCATATGTCATCATCAAGTGTAGTCATTCATGTATTTCATCTTTTTGATATGGCATCTTCATAAGAACTTTCATCATTATGATCAATGGCCATTTTAGACTAGACTTCTTCAGTGACATCACAAGAATATTTTCCATCTCCAATAATGCTATATTGACATCAATAACAACCTTGACTAACATAAGGAAGGATAAGCGACATATGGATATTGTTTCTTGGCCTTAAATTTTCCTATTGGTTCCTCCTCCACAACAAGAAACACCTCTTCAGCTCACAAAGGATACATGAATTATACACTTTCCTTCTCCATATTGATAAAAAAAAGCTGGCATGTCATACTTTTCCACCACTCACCTCCTCCCCCAACTTGATCTCAACCTAGATTCCATGTTTTGCCATACTTCCACTCTCTTTGATGTCCTTAGATAGGCCTCAATTGAGGTCACTTATTCCTCCATTTCTTGTTATTTATTCTCATATTGAGATATCCAAGAGGTTGTTTGGGACATTAGTACTAGAAAAGTAGCACATAAGAAAGGATTCCAAGAACAATTTTTTCAACATGGTCTTCATTCCCTAAAATACTACTTGGCTCACTTGTTTAACCATGTTGTTTGTATAGGTATTCCATAGGATTGGTTGCACCATATTATTCATTATATCCATAAGTTAGGTCGTAGTGTAGATCTAAACAACTATCAAATGATCTTGGTGGGTCACATCTTCTCCAATTTCTATGATATAGTCCTTCATATAAAGCTCTCCAAATAGCTTGAAAGAAGACTCCTTAGGGATAAGGGAATATTAGTTTTTATTTGGCACTTCAAACCACTGATCACATTCTTACACTCCAAGATATCATTGTGGAGGCACAACATCACTCTTTGAAAGCATATTTTTTCTTTCTATACTTTTGAAAGACTTTCAACTTTGTTCCTTGCGAGGCCTTTTTCTAGAGATTCATAGGCATTGTTATTTCCAAGACACTATTGAACACCATTGTGTCCCTATTAGTCGATTCTTAGTCATATTTGTTGGGTGTGGAGCCTGGTTATCTTCTTTATTAAGAGGTATCGCCGCATTGGACCCCAGTTCGTAATTGGGTGGCAACGTTGCCCATTTGTTTGCTGCCAGGGGAGGCAATGACGATTTTATGAGCCCCCACTTGGCGGGGGTTCAGGGGTAGCGCCCCCATAGCTAAAAATAGATGTAAAATTGCCTTATAAAATATTGTAATTTCGTAGTCAATATGAGCCATTCATTAAGCGAATGATCTAACAGTAGAAGTTATGTTTAATTTATGGTTTTTTCCTTAGAAGGCAACCCCTTACTATATATGAGGGAATTATATTGCGGCTATGTACATGTGTATTCTGAGCAAGAAATAGAGAGGAGACTGTGTGAGAGAGAACATGAAATTACAACAGATCTGTTGTAGGTTGTATCTCTTCATTTTGCTAGATAATATAAAAGGAAGGACTGGTTTTTTCTCCTTCAACGTAGCCCAAAATTGGGTGGACCACGTATATATGTGTCTCTATTGTTTTATGCATTTTTTGTGTTTGTGTTTCTGCAATATTTTATGTGTTCCATTTCTCTATAATATATAATTTTCTAACAATTGGTATCAGAGCCAAAGGTTTATTTGGATGATAAACTCGCAGGAGAGAAGGGTTCCTAGTTTGAGTGGGAGCAATGGCAGAAGATGGTAGGTTTAGGGTCGAAAAACTTAACGGCCACAACTACCAGGGGTGGAAGATGCAAATGAAATATTATCTGTATCAGAAATATCTGTACCTACCATTGAGCTGAAAAACAAAGAAGCCGACAAGTATGACATACACAGAATGGGATATTCTTGACAGAATGGCACTTGGAACAATATAGTTGTGCATAGTAGCGTTGATAGCCTTTAATATTTCAAAGGAAACAACAATAGAGGGTTTAATGTCAGTGTTGGCTAAACTATATGAAAAACCCTCAGCCTCAAATAAGGCATTTCTTATGAAACATTTATTTAATATGAAGATGTCAGAACGTGGATTTGTTGTTGATCATTTAAATGAATTTAATATGGTTACCAGTCAGTTAAGTTCTGTAGGGGTAAATTTTGATGATAAAGTTAGGGCTCTGTTATGTCTGTGCTTATTGCTAGAAAGTTGGAATGGTTTAGTTATGGTCATTATTAACTCTGCCTTTGGATCTAGCACTTTAAAGTTTTGATGATTGCTTGATAAAACAAGGTAAAAGAAGAACATAAGAAAGTTAATAAGAACACAAAGATATCACAAGTAATTATCAATATAAGAAAATCTTTCTGCCTTTCTGATTTTCTAACACATAAAACAAACTTCCTTGTGTCCCTTTCATAGCTCAACTTCTCCTTCATTTAACGTTTCTGTTCTTAGGCTTATGTTGATCACAAGAATGAATTGCTATGTTTTGTTGAATGAACTCTCCCTAGTCTCACATATTTATAGCTCTCCAAAGTTGTCTTAGGAGCCCCCTTTTGTCCATCGAAGGTGCTCTCCACAACAAATAGAATAAACAAGTAATATCTTTGGGTCTCAAGCCCACGACTTTGGGTCCAAAACCCACTAGCCTGGGTACTTTACCCACAAGGTGCGTCAAATCCTCACAAGTCAAGTACCCTAGACTTGTGGGAATACCTCCCAAGCTACACTTTTCAACAACTTTTCTTTTGCATTTATACTTTAGTATTAGCATAACATTGTATTGTTTACGCTTAGATCTTGTTAACATTGCATTGTGATGTTTAAGAAGATATCTCATTGGCATTTCATTGTATGAGCTGTAATTACATTACAATTGAAGCAATCCTTGTCATCAAATCATATTAACCAGTTATTGCTAATCTCAAAACTAAACAACAGCATTATTACATCATGGGCCCTTTGTCAAAGCCATATGGAAAAGTTCACCACTTAAAAAAAGAAAACATCACACTTCGTAAACGATGGATCAAAATTTGCATAATGCACCCAAAATACTATTAATGATGATTATAATCGAGAACTAGAAACCAACATTCTCACCCTTGTGCCTTTATCATAGCCACATGGAAAATACCATCAGGTGAAAGAAGGAAACATCATACCATGAACATGAACTCAAAATCATTACAATGCAACCAAGATACTCCAACATCAAAACGCCAGGAATCTAGACGGTGTGGACAAATGGGCTAGTCAAAGGAAGAATAAACTGAAGAATGGTGAGAATCTGAAAATTGGAAATTGCTTAGATTACAGGATGCCTTGATTTTGAGTAAGTAGATAGTTGCTAAATAATTTTGAGATGATTGCAACACTTTAACGATGATTTTAGGTTGACTTTTTGTCAAGGAAAATGGTGTTGATCTCTATAGTCTTTTTAGCACTGCCAAGGCCAATCTTGTTTTAATGCATTAATAGTTAGAACCAGCATGGCGTTTTCCATTAGTTAAGGCTGTGTTCGAATGTGA
Source organism: Pinus taeda (assembly GCA_000404065.3). Taxonomy (NCBI): domain Eukaryota; kingdom Viridiplantae; phylum Streptophyta; class Pinopsida; order Pinales; family Pinaceae; genus Pinus; species Pinus taeda. The sequence continues at coordinate 69,440 of APFE030976272.1, forward strand.
GGACCTTATAAAACAAAAATAGATACAAAGTTTGTCCCAGAAGAAATAAATTGACAATCTTATTTTATATAACAAAATTAGAATTTGTAGATGCTTTTACCATTCCAATTAGTATATCAGATAATATCATAGGAAGATCTTTCAAAATATGTAGTGATGTTTGTAAACCATAACCATAAAAAGGGTCTAGATTATCAAAAAGATGTCCATTGCAAAACCCTGACATCAGCTTTATCTCAGTTGAAGCCAAGAATCATGAAGATACTCTAATTGAGCACCTTGCTATTTTTCTTGTACTTTACATGTCTCAGTTTAACGCCAATCTAGCTTTGAAAAGGTTGCATGCTTCCTAGTTTCTCTGGGCTGAACACATGATCAAATGAGAGATGAGACAAATTTAATGTGTTATGTTTTATATTTTGGAAGAGAGGTTGAAATGCATAATTATGTAGAGAGAAAGTGCCTGTCAGCCAGTTGATAACCAACTGATAATGACCCTGTTTATGTAAAGTTCCCCTCTTCATGACATGATGCAAAAGAAGTTTAAGGCCATGAGTCCATCAAAATTATTTGATGGAATGGGTTTCTGAAAGATAAATGATCCACCAGCCCCCTGTAGAATGGTCCTCTTAGCAGCAGCATAAAAAACAAGAAGCCCAAATGTAATGTGTGTCTGACATTACTCATTGAGAAGATATGTTTGTAGAATGGAGTTAAACTTCCAAGATAACTAACCTTTGAATGGAAGCATGCTGAGAAGAGGGAGACGAGTTCTCAAAAATACCATCGATTTAGGCAATTCAGATGCTTAAGCAAATGAGAGTAAGATGATTTAGCAAGAGCAGAGTAATATATTAAAAATTTATGACTTAGCAGTAAGAGTAGAAATTCTACTGAGTAGTCTATTCTTTGAGTCTTAAGTCTTATCACAAGGGACCAAAGATATTTCTGTGGGACTTGAAACCAAGAGATAACATCCCATTGTGCTAACTACCTAGTTATCAAATTATCTTAATGATGGGCAAAAATATATTTAAAAAAACATGAGATAAGTTTCGATCCAATTATTTGTCACAGGTCATGAAACAATTTCATATGGTACATCTGAAAACATGCCTTGTTTCATATAAATTCCCTAAAAAGCCTTGTTTCATCCAAATTTCCTTGCCTACCTCCTTTGAGAAAGGCATTCAAAAATAAAATGTGATTTAGTTTCTCCCTCCAAACCAAACAAATAACATCTGCAGGCTGCTATTATCCCACGTGAGCACTCAAAAATAAAATGTGATTTAGTTTCTCCCTCCAAACCAAACAAATAACATCTGCAGGCTGCTATTATCCCACGTGAGAGCACTCAAAAATAAAATGTGATTTTAATTTTTTCCTCCAAACAAAAAAAGATAACATTTGCAGGCTTCTAGGACCGTTTCTAAAGATTATCCCACGTGAGAGCTTTCCTGTGAATTAAAAGCCAAATCCACAGAATGGAATAACAACCAGATTCAAAACATAAAATGGCCCACATGATTCCTTTTATGTATATCCTCATCTTTTAGGGGTGATGTTTTTAATGTTTTTTTTTCATAGAATTTAAGTAAATGAATGTAAAAATTACAAATAATTTGTAAATAATAATTTACGAAAATATCTATTTTTATAGTCTTAAACATGGAACCCACTATAATTTGGGCCAAGATACAATTTTTGGTGGCAAAGATTCCTGCAAATTAACTTAGAATCTAGAAAATGATTAAATTCTATTTCAAATAAATTTGTAACAAAAAGACTCTTTTCAGAAAAATACTCATTTTAGTGTATAAGAGAAAGAGTACAATCTCATCCACATGTTTTATTGCAATTTTGAAAGCTCGTTTGGACCTTAAAAAACTTTCAATAACAAAAATACAAGTAACATTGGTCATCAGTCTTACACACATGTTTTAGTGCAATTTTGAAATGTCGTTTGGACCTTAAACACTTTCAATAACAAAATTAAGAGTAATATTGGTCTGGAATGAATGCCCATTTGGCAAGCGATTGTGGCTCGTTGCTTACCCAAAGGACCGCGTAAAAAGCAGAAAAAGAGACGCCGTTGCCGGGGATCGAACCCGGGTCACCCGCGTGACAGGCGGGAATACTCACCACTATACTACAACGACCGCAGATGATAAAATTATTTCGGCACAATTGTTCTGAAATCTCAGCGGAAATGAAGGAAAAGCTAAGTGAAATTGCTATCAGTAATGCTATGTTTGTCATTCAGTTTGAGCAAAAAATTATTATTATCAGCAGTGGGCATTATTTTCAAAAGCACCAACAAACCCCGAAACCGGAAAGAAAAATACCTTCACTGTTAGTGCACCAGCCGGGAATCGAACCCGGGTCTGGAATGAATGCCCATTTGGCAAGCGATTGTGGCTCGTTGCTTACCCAAAGGACCGCGTAAAAAGCAGAAAAAGAGACGCCGTTGCCGGGGATCGAACCCGGGTCACCCGCGTGACAGGCGGGAATACTCACCACTATACTACAACGACCGCAGATGATAAAATTATTTCGGCACAATTGTTCTGAAATCTCAGCGGAAATGAAGGAAAAGCTAAGTGAAATTGCTATCAGTAATGCTATGTTTGTCATTCAGTTTGAGCAAAAAATTATTATTATCAGCAGTGGGCATTATTTTCAAAAGCACCAACAAACCCCGAAACCGGAAAGAAAAATACCTTCACTGTTAGTGCACCAGCCGGGAATCGAACCCGGGTCTGTACCGTGGCAGGGTACTATTTTACCACTAGACCACTGGTGCTTACATTAAAATATCTCTCTGAACTATTTTCTGTACAATTTTGTTCTTCGGTTTTATGGTTTCACATTAGAAAACAAAACAATTCCACTTCCCGCCCAACTGGTCGAAAGAACAAGAAATTTCCGGAAGGAAAAAGGTTATCTACTTAATTTGAATTGTCCTTTAGTCTTTTAGTATCAATGTTGATGATGAAAATACCTACTACATGCTCGCTCGGCTTGAGTCTATGATGGAACTTGTGGGAAGTGAAGGGGATATCTTTTTTTGCTTTGCAATACAACTAAGAACCCACCCATAAGATATATGTACGTTTTGGGATTAGTGGGATTATAAGGAACTTGTTAAACTTATATTGATGAAGGACAATGGCCTTCATCACTCCACCTCGTAATGTCTAAGAAAGATATAACATTCTCATGACTTCATGGTCTAGCTTTGGGATGGCTGACTGGAAAGATAGAACAAACAGTTGAGCCTATGGTTGGGTGCGAAGTGGCTCATCATTCATCAGTTGCAAGCTAGGGTATTTTGAAGGATTCAAATATTATGCCTATGTCTAGTATTATGGGCAACTATTATAGTTTGAAAAGTCATACATATAGAATATAGGCAAATATTCAACAAAAAATATGTAATTTAATATTAAAATTGATAAAATTTGGTGAATATCACCCATTTAATCATGTGTGTGTGTGAAAAATAGGTGAATCTTTAACCATATTGGCGAATATTTTTTTTTTCAAAAATGTCCAAAAAATAGCTAATTAGCGAAATTCTGCCCCTAAAATTTTCGTTATTGCAAGCAATGATGTATCATGATCATATAAGTTCCCTTGTGGACTTCAAATCTGTAATGTAAATTATGTTAAATGAAATATAAATGATATTTATGGCCATGAATGTTATGTGTCTTCCTACTGAATTTGTATGTGAACTTGTAATATGTATTTAATGGATGTTGTCTTAATGCGATGAGTTATTAGGCATAGTTCTCCTATAAATTGTTAGTAGCTCGCATAGCCTTTATTGATGGTTGTAATAGACCTGTTGGAAAGAAAAGCTAGGGTTGAGAAATAAGAGGATTTCAACCCGACATCCTTATTAAAAAACTATAATGGCTAATTGGTTGTGAGGGACTCTTAATGAGTCACAACCACGAGAGTTGGGTCTACTCTAGATAGAAAAAAGAATCCTTGAATTTGTGTGTTACAAACTAGGTGTCTAGTTGATAATGTCAACCTATATGTAAGGGTAACTACCTTAGTTTTGAAGCGAAAAATTAGGGCAAAGAGTCTTTACAAAATATCTAATCTAATGTGTTAAGAAATATCACTAATGAACTTGTAAGCTAGTGGAAATCTATTGTAAGACTAAATTGGGGCCTTTAGAGCCTTTTAAATTGAGGTATTATGAATATCTCTTTTGGGATAGTTGTAGTAGTGAAGACTTGGAGGACTTCTTTATATGGTGATCTTAGAAGGATATGGTATATTCATTGGCTCTGATAGCCATGGAATATAGCCCATGACCAAGCTGGGAAGTCTAAATGCCTCAAGCTATCATAAAGTTGAAGAGCCCTTGAGATGTCATGGATCTAGAAATTATCATTTTAGGGATGGTTATACCAAGGTTATAGCCTTGGGATATTTCCATTGATTAATGTGATGCTATTGTTCACAATTACTTAGATCAAAGTGGTTATTATGATCTCATTTGCGCTTACTCCACGTAACTAGTTTTGGTTATTTATATGCAAGCACAATTATGTAATTTGATACCTACATGTCTTTGAAGATAATAGATTAGCTTATCTTGTATTCTCTTTTACCCGTATAGAATCTTAAGTTGGTTATGCACACACATGTAATTTGATACCTACATGTCTTTGAAGATAATAGACTAGTTTATCTTTATTCTCTTTTACCTAGATAGAATATTAAGTTTTACTGAGTTAAAATGTCTTAAGGTCTCACTAGAAGAAGTTAATTCACATAATAGCTTGCATTGATTACATAACCTAACTCTCAAAATGATTATTAATTCTCATCCCCACATGTTAAATTCTTTAGTTTTATTCTTAACTAGGTTATATGGTCAAGAATGGAGAAATAAACTCATATATACGAATGCAAAATGAAATTGAAGCCTAAAATAGGTAATTGAGATTAACTACATCAATTCTCTAGTTAAAAAAATTAATGATATTTTGCTATTGAAGAATTTCAACAATTATATCAAATTTAAATGTAAATGCATGTTAAGACATTATCCTTTATTTGGTAGAAAATTTGCCTTCATTCCAATGATATTCACTCTATAAAAGAAACAAAAATCCAAATATAATTTTCATATTTTTAATAAATAAAAATATATATAAACTTCACCCCTTATATTTTCTCTTTTTAACCCTACAATAATGAATATATTTATGTGTATATGAATATGTGATAATTATTCTCCCCCATGATGAGGATGGGTAAGTGTTAAATCTCTACCTAACACTCTCATAACGAATAATCGACTAAGTATTGGCTGTGCAAATTAATGATGCATAAAATAATGCGGTGCAGATTAAATGATGTAAATATGATGAGGATGGGTAAGTGTTAAATCTCTACATAACATTTTCATAATGGATAATCGACTAAGTATTAGTGATGAAAATTAGATATAAATAAAAATAATGCGGTGAAGATTAAATGATGTAAGCTTGTGGGAGGTTTCTCTACATCCACGTCAAGAGGAATAAACTAAGTTCTAGACATAGTTTTGGAGAATGAGGAAAATTAACATGGTATTGTAAAATTTTATCCAAAATAATATTTATTAAGGTTATGTAAAGATTTAGATTCGATATAATTAAGGTAATTAAGGATAGGCATCAAAGCACTTATCTCATGATACATATTACATTGTTAAAAAAAAAAAAAATCATAATAAACTAAATTATAAGTTTCTTTTAAATTATTATTATTATTAATTATAAAAAGAATTAATATATGAGTTAAACATATACACACTTAAAAAAACATGTAACAAGGATCTTAATCATAGATATTCTTAATTTGTAACTAGCTTTGTTGCAAAACCGTGAATCAATAGCATGGACTATCAATACCACATGCTAAAAAACCATAACTCATTCATGGTAAAATATTTTATATACATTTAAATTTAATTAATTTATAACATTTTTTAAATTAAATTGAAAAGTAAAAGGGGCATAACTACCTTTAATCCCTCTATCTTGACTATTCCATAGAGGTTATATCCCTCATTTTGGCATAATTAGTAGATAATATATTTTATAATGGACGTACCTGAAAATGTTCCTAGGTAAAATACATGTAATAAATATAAATGATTAAAGTTATAACCACATGGTAACAAACATAAAAGTAGTTTACACTGGGACTAAAGAAATGACATGGCATGTCTAGGTGGAATTGGTCCTAGCAAGGTAGCACATTTGGAGTGATATGTGGACTCTAGTTGCCACATCATCTACCATATGTCACATGTATGAACATGTTGATGTGGTGCTAGTACAAGGACATAATATGGTGTTATAGACTTAGAATGAGACAAATTTTAGATCATTTAAAGGTCTTGGTGTGGAGAAGATGATGGGGGCCTTAGAAGTGGAATTTCAAGTAAGAGAAATAATTTTTTTTATAAGCCCCACCTCCTTAAGATGACTTAAGAGATTGAGTGTGTTACAAAAATCCCTTAAATTTTTAAAATAAATCCAAAAATACATATATAATAAATTAAAAGTAGACCTTAGTTTCTTATTCTCCTTATTTCCTTCATAATTCAAAACATGCATACATACATATTTATGTATGTATGTATGTATGTTGGGGCATGGCTTTAAGGTTTAAGGAAGGATAAGTGACATAAGGATACTTTATTCTAGCATTAAAGCTTCCTATTGGTTCTCTCTCCACCACAAGAAACATTTCTTCATCTCATAAAGGATACATGAATTGCACACTTCTCTTCTCCATACTCATAAAAACATTTGGCATGTCATCTTTTTCCACCACTCCCCTCCTCCCCCAACTTGATCTCAACCCAAATTACATGTTCCCCCATACTTCCACTCTCTATGATGTCCTTGGATAGCCTCAATTGAGGTCACTTCTTGCTCCATTTCTTGTTATTTATTCTCATATTGAGATATCCAAGAGGTTGTTTGAGAGATTAGTGCTAGAAAAGTAGCATATGAGAAAGGATTCCAAGCACAATTTTTTCAACAGTCTTCATTCCCTAAATTACTAATTGGCTAACTTGTTTAACCATGTTGTTTGTATAGGTATTCCATAGGCTTGGTTGCACCATATTATTCGCTATATCCATAAATTGGGTCCTAGTGTAGATCTAAACAAGTATCAAATGATCTTGGTGGGCCAGATCTTCTCCAAGTTCTATGATATAGTCCTTCATATAAAGCTCTCTAAAGAGCTTGAAAGAAGACTCCTTAGGGATAAGGGAAAATTAGCTTTTATTTGGCACTTCAAACCACTTATCACATTCTTATACTCCAAGATATCATTGAGGGGGCAAAACATCGCTCTTTCAAAGCACATTTTTTCTTTCTAGACTTTTGAAAGACTTTCAACTTTGTTCCTTGTGAGGCATTTTTCTAGAAACACAAAGGAATTTCTATTTCCAAGACACTCTTTATCACCATTATGTATCCCTATTAATCAATTTTTAGTCATATCTACACTACACATAGGATGTCTTAATTTACCAGAAGTACCATTGGGTGAAATAGGGATGCCCTTTGTCCCCCACCCTTTTTGGTTTCCACATAGATGAGATTGATTCCTTTTTGTATGAACATATACAAGATTGTGATGGGAACGACCTCCACTAGGTCTTGATTTTTATCTGTCTCTTCAATAATAATGTGGTACTCTTGGCCTCATCTTCGAGAGCACTACAAAGATTGTTAGATGTTTTGTCACTCTTTTGTGATCTTTTAAAGTTGATGATCAACTTAGGTAAACCTAAGGTGATGGTATTCAATGGGTCAAATAAGGTTCTATTAGAACACTATTTCCTTTTCAGTTAAGAGGAGATTTATATTGTCAACACTTATACTTATTTGGGGTTACAATTCTCAAGTCCTAGTTTCAATATTTGGCATCCTCTTCAACCTCATGTAAATGAAGGTTATGGATATGTAATTTCTCTTATGAGACAATGTTTCTAATACTGGGCATTCCATCCAAGATGCCTCTTATGTATTCCCTGATCTAGCCCACAATTATTTATCATTCATAGGTTTATGGGTCTTCTTTGCTATAGGTTTATTAGACTTTAGTCTAGTGAGTTTGGTGCCCAAACCTTTTGGCTTGATACAAGTTTCTTCTTGGTTTAACTTCTACACCACATTCATAGTTTTTCCAACTGAACAAGAAATTGAGATCAATATTCATACCTGGTCTATTGCTTATTCTATTCAATTGCCTTATCTAGTTCTCTTGGTCACACTAAATGTTGATTTGTAGCGGTCTCAAACCTTTTGGAATCCATTGGTATTTGTATGGATTAACTTCCTCCATTCATATACTCCATGGATGCACCTTCCCACCTTCGACCTGCTAGGTAGAAGTTGAATATGATCATAAAGCACATAATTTGTAAACAATTCATGTAGGCCACTTGGACAAACCCCTAGGGTAAGTTATATCAAAATACAATGTTATATGTTGAGCACTTCATATTAAGGAAGGATAAACTCATTTTCAAACTTGCATTCACATCTTGTCTTTGCGTGATTTCTCTTTGTATCCCCCTGGGTCTGTTCTAACTGGATTCACATAGATTTTGAGTTGAAGCATACCACCATATTGTATGGAAAGAGAGGATATTCCATTTCTTTCGTCTTCACGAAGTGGAAACACTGTGCTGGTTGGTGGAAAAATCAACTAAAAACACACGAAAAGGCCAAAATATCTAAGTGTCGGTGTGACTGAGATCAAATGACATTATGCTGCTAGAAAGTGGTGCAACAACTCCAAAAAAATAGGGAGGAAAATCACTGCAAAATGATAGGGATATGGGTGTGAAACCTAGGGCAAACAATGAGACCCTAAGGAAAATTACCAAACAAGGTTTAAGATGAAACTTTAGATGAAAACAACCTATCTTTGAAGATCTAAAATAGGAAGGTATAGATTTGGAAAATATGGTTGAAAGCTCTGCAAAAGCTCAGTCTTCTTACTCAGCTAGACTCCTCCTATAAAGGTGAAAGTGTACTAGAAGCCCTAAGGGGCTAAATTCCATTTCAACGAGCGAAACAAAGTAGATCAAGGCCTAAGCGGGCTAAGACAGTGGTCCACCAACCCAGCAAATAGCTCTCGGCAAAACCCAGAAACAGATAAGAAAAAATCCCAGAAAACCTAAAATCGCAAGTACTGACTTGTTTAGGATGATATCATACTTTTTGGGCCATAAAGTGCGCTTTGAACCTCCAGATCGCACTTTTGTGGCAAAAAAGTGTAATTTCTGCTCCTCGGTTCTCGGGCGGCAAGTCTCGGAAAATTTTGTTGTCTCTGTTGTGGTTGGTTCCTGTGACCCATGGAAATGACAAGAAAAATTACAGAAGTTAAAATTTGATTGATATAGGGTTAGAAAGCTAGTAAACAACATTAAGAGACTGCAAAAAGAAAAACCCTAAGTTGAAAACTGAAGGTCACCGATGTTTCTGAATCAGAATTAAAAATGCAGTGGAGTCGCCAATTTGTTATGTGGAATTCTTCTTGAATCTGTACGAAAAGAAACTACTTTAGAATGTGGATGAAAAACAACCCTAACAATAAAAATGGTTGTTAAACAATGTAGATCTACAACAAATGATAGAAACAAAACTTGCCAAAGCCCTAATCTATGCCACAAACATAGTTAGACAACAAAATGGAATAGTAAAATAAACGCAAATAACTTCAATAATCCAATGGAAACAGGATATATAAAGAATATATTTTATTAAAAAACACCTATGAAGGGAACAAATAACGTTACCAGGCCCCCTCTATGTGATGTGTTCTTGGATATCCTCAATGTCTTCGGCTTTTGTAGAGTCTCTCTCCTCTATAATGTGTAAAACCTAGCAAACAAAATGTTTGAGCTCAATGAGAACTCAAATGAAAAAGAAGATGGTGTGCAACAATGATAATAATCAACGCTGCAACAGTAAGTGTAACAACGAAAATAATCGAAAGTGAAGAATGAATGGAAAACCCTTCTATTTATAACAAAATATTAGGTTAACTTCGAATAATGAGCAATAATAAAATATTATTAACCCCATTCTAGAATTAATCGTTTGGAATATTTTATTATATTTGGTTTGGAGGAAAAAAGTATTTAAACTTCTATTTAGAAATAATAAATAAATAAATGATTTATTTATCATCTCAAGAAATATGGTTATGGAATAATAAACAAATAATGATTTATTTAATTATCCCTGAGGGATTTGGTCAAACTTAACAAGGAATAATAACTAATTAGTGATTAATTAATTAGTCCTAGACAAAAATAAGATAATTAATGATTTATCTATTTATTTCTCATAATTGGGTCAAATGTGACAAAGAATATAAATTAAACAATGTTTAATTAATTATTCCTAGAAGATAATTAAATAAATGGTGATTTATTTAATTATTCTTCATGGGTTTAATTATAAATGACTTAACAAATGTGGTTTATTAAGTAATTTCTCACTGTGAAAGCAATTTTACTATGGTAAAATTGGCCCTACATGGTGTACTTCGACCCATCTAGTAAATTACGGCTAGATGATTAATTTTTTGTGATAACACATCACATTCAACTGATCTTTCTAGCCACACTAAATAGTTTAAGACAGTGCATTCAAATGATTGTAAGTTGGATTCCAGGCCTTGTCATTTGAATATGTTCTCACTGACATTTTTAAAACATGAGATCAAGTGAAAATGCACTTATGGAAGCCACTAACAAACAATCAATTTTCTACATTGCGAAAAGCATATATAGGGTGATCATTATATATTTCACGTGTTATCAATTAAGGAAAATATGGAGCAATATTAAGTGTATATTCATGCAACTAAGGTAACCCATTGCATTGTGTGTTACCATTATTCCCTTTCACCATAGAGCTTTTGTTGAATTTTACTTAGAACCTAGGTCTAGTTTATGGCTAGACCAGCACACAAACACACTAGGGATGTTCAATAAAAAAAAATTCACAATGGAAATATAATAGTAGTGAATCAATGAAATACACAATATAAATATATGGTTCAAAACTTGTTATTATTTGTCCTTCAATAAAACAAGCATAAGGCTCTCATACCAGGGATCATAGCTCTGTATACCCTGATACAAGATTAGAGTATGCAAAAATATACACTAGGGCTTGAGGTCAACTCCCTTTGACATTCAATCTTCCCAACAAAACAATGAAAAAATAAAAAAATTACTTGATGATGTAGCCCCTTCAAAACAAACCCTTTCAATCCTTATTTTTCGCTTGTTACCTAGTTGTCCTTTGGCTCCAATCGAAGAGAGAAATAACTCCTTTAACTTCTTTTCTTACACAATTTTTCATTATGGTTAAGTCCTTAAGACCAATTGCATTCCCAACCTTCAAAACCAACAATTACTCACAACACATTAAATTTGTGTTGAAAATGCAGCAAAGCGTTCCTAATTTAATTTTTCATTTGATTAAATTAGGAGAAAATCGAAATTCCACATCACTAGACAACTTGAATGAGTTAACTGAATTAAAATGGTTGTTATCACTCAATTAACTTAGTTAATTCGAGTTGAGGCCATGAACTTGAGTTACAATGGTTCCTAAATTTTAGGAGCCTAGGTTGAGTTAGTTTCATTTGTAACAATTTAATTCAGTTAAATTGAGTTATGGTCAGTTCCAACTGTTAGAGGAACTAGTTGGAGGTCTATCAGTGGGGTGCAACTTCAGTGGTTAACCTGTTAAATGATTAATCAACCTAAATTAACTCATGCATGCACAAAATTCAAGTTACCTAGTTGAGATTGGAGTTCAAGGGAAGTGTACTATTAGTTGTAGGATATTCCAAATTGTGCAGGTCATGCATGCAGTCAAACGAAGGCCTAAAGGTATCGCACAATTCTTATGGAGGAAATTCCTATTTAATAGGGGCTAATTTCTTCGAGGAATAACACAAGGAAATAGGAGCTTGGAGGCTTGGAAATTTGGCTAATTATTGGCTAAAGGCAATCAATCAAGTAGAGGATAGAAAATACTTGTTTAGTTTGAGCTCAAGGTTGAGCAAAGCATATTGTATTCATCTAGATTCTTTGATTAATGCAATACAGATAGTAAGGGGTTTTGAGCAATTTAATTCCCCTACATATATCTCTGAGCATGTGTGTGGAATCTTGTTTCATGTTTATTTTGTGATTTCGTGATCGATTAATTGTTTCCGTTAATGAGTAGAATAGATTCAAGTATTTTGTTTTAGTAAATTACATAAGTAGTTTTAATCTACAAGCAATTTCTACATGGTATTAGAGCTGGAATCATTATAGAGTTGGTTTCACAATAGAGAAGAGAATTTGAACTTGTTATTATAGGAGGATCGAACTTGTAGGATCATTTATTTAGAGTTAGCAGGATGGCTTTCTATGGATTAAGACTCGAGTATACCCTTACGGGAAGTTCGAATTAGGTTGCTTGGAAGGACTGCATTAAGGAAATGCTGGAAGATAATGGGTTGAAGGAATTCATTGATAATGATATCCAGAATCCGACAACATTTGTTATTCAGAATCTAGCAAATTGGAAGAAGTGTGTAGCTAGATCTAGGAGGATCATCCTGGAGGGTGTGAAAGATCACATAGTCTTGAAACTACATGGGAAAGAGACTCCATTTCTATGTGGAAGATTCTCAATAAGCTATTCGGTAATAGCAATGAAGCCAAGACACTTGAACTGATAAAGAAATTGAGGATTTAAGACAGAGGGTATGAGGTAATCTTCAGAGATGGGAAGGCCTACCTCAAGCATCTTGCTTCATGTCAAATCAAGAAATTTGGTGTTAGGATTGAGAGCCTCTACACATTATAGGAATATGCATGTACAACATTGAGGAGCAAGGCAGGGATTAGAGATGTTGTGGTTGAGAGGGAGCATGATTTAGCTCTCAAGAGGAAGCCTTAGCTAGTTGGCAGTTGGGATCACCAGGAGGATGATGATGAAGAGGACCATTCAGAGACCTCCAGTAGGAGGAAAGTTTAAGCCAAGTGGGCAAAGGGAGCACAGGCAGTCATACCTCCAGGTGTGAGGTGGGGCAATGTGAATCCATATTCCAAAAGTTGCATAAATTTGGACAGGGTCCATTGAGGTGTGGTTTTCTCATGGATCATTACCTTGCTACGGGGTCCCATAGTAATCAGTAGCAGGATGATCAATGTTAGTCAAATATTGAGAAGTGCATAGCAGTTTTGACAACAGAGAAGAAGGGTTAGTAGTAAAGTCAAAAGCAACACAATTTTCCCAATGGACAATTGCAAATTGATTCAATATTATTTTTTAATTTTTGGATGCTTTTTAGTTGCAGATGTTATAGTAGAAACAACAATAGTGAGAAGTGTTGCATTCAATACATTCCAAAGGTGTTGGATTGGGGTATATTTGAATCCCTTTCTTGCTGAGAGGGAGTGTTGAAATTGCAACAAGAAATTCCTAATTTAAATTTTCCTTTGATTAAATTAGGAGAAAATCAAAATTCCACATCACTAGACAACTTGAATGAGTTAACTAAGTTGAAATAGGTTTTATCACTTATTTAGCTTAGTTAATTTGATTCGGGGCCATTAATTTGAGTTGTGGACAATGATTCCTAAATTTTAGGAGCTAGGTTGAGTTAATTTCGGTTGTAACAATTTGATTCAATTAAATTGAGTTATGGTCAATTCCAATTGTTGGAGGAACTAGTTGAAGGTCTAGCAATGTGGTGCAACTTCAATGTTTAACCAATTAACTGATCAACCAACCTAAATTAACTCATGCATGCACAAAATTCGAGTTACCTAGTTGAGATTGGAGTTCAAGGGCAATGTACTACCAGTTGTAAAATATTCCAACTTGTATAGGTCATGCATGCATTCAAAGGAAGGCCTAAAGCTATTTCACAATTCTCATTGAGGAAATTCCTATTTAATAGGGGCTGATTTCCTGGGGGAACAACGCAAGGAAATAGGAGCTTGGAGGCTTGGAAATTTTCCTAAGTATTGGCCAAAGGAAGTTGTCTTAGGATACTTTGGGTCCAAAATCCTATGTCTTGGGTACTTTTCCGACAAGTTGGGTCAAATCCTCACAATTAAAGTACCCTATACTTGTGAGTACCTCCCAAGATACACTTTTCAACACCCCCTCTTAGCAAGGGAGGTACTTCAATTCTGTGAAAGTAACCCGTCAAGAACATAGTCCCAATCTCTAACGTCCATCACTACAACATACCTAGAATAATGAAAAATACTTTCCTCGGAAGTGTCCCTGCCACCATAAGCCTCTTGCTTCTTCTTCTCTTGATAGGCCTTTAAGCCATTCCAATTTTCCTTCTTGATAGCTATAGAAGTAACGTTACTTCCCACTTACCCTTCACTCTTCTTGGGTTGTGGATTCTCCCTCTAAACCTACAAACTGTCACTCGAACTTGACTCCCTTTGAGTCTCAGGAACCTGCTTCTTCCCTTGATATATAAGATTCCCCTTCAGTTTGTATAGACCATTCAACCTAACTCCAATAATTTCTCCTATGGAGTTAGAGCCTATGGGCTTGAGCATCACCTTTCCATCATGGTACAATACTTCAAAACCCTTAGCCTCAATCACTGACATAGATAATGTGTTGCACTTGAGCTCCAGTACCCACAGTATATCCTAGACTCGTAGCAACCCTTATGACTCCATCCTAAATGGCACCATACTTGACCCTATGACAATCTTCTAACTCTTATTTCCAACCTCCATGTGAAATTTACATTCCCATTATGTTATATTCTCGAATACTCCTCGCAATCATGTCATATGATTTGACGCTTCACTATCAATGAACCATGAACCCTCATCAATGGTTCCCTCAAAGAAATGAGAGACTAGAGGAAAATTCTCTTTGAACCTTCTTAAGAAGTCATCCTGCTTGAATGTAGATGTAACGACCATTTCTATCTCTTTCCTCTTCTCATTATCTCCCTTCTTTTAACAAGGACACTTACTCGTGTAATGAACATGCTTGCCACATGTGAAACACTCACCTTACTCAAGTACTTCACTTTTCCTTTCATATTACTAAAGAGAGTCACGTTCTCTCCATAAGATCTCTTCTTATGAAGATATGTGTCCTACATTTCTTCCTCGATGAAGTCATCCCATATAACATGTTCCAATTTGGCAACTTATCTTGAGCAACTACTCCTTTTGTAAATGGCTTCCATTCCTTGGTGAAGCCCTTCAAGGCAATCCTCACTAATTATGACTCTATAACGTTATCACAAATGGAAACAAGCTCATCACAAACTTGAGAAACCCTCATTAGATACGAAGCCACACTCCCGCCATCCAACATATTGGTGTTCTTGTGATTCTCTCTCAATTCCATCAATTGGTTTTTGTTCTTATTCTAGAAGACATCCTGAAGAGCCTTCCACATATCATGTGTAGTGTTCTTCCCAGGAATATGAGGTATCAAGTGATCCTTTACTCCATCTAGGATTATCAACTGGGCCTTGACATCCAACTCTTCAAACTCAACCAACTCTTTAGGAGTTGTTGGTTTATAAATATCCTTGTCAACAAAATCCCATATTTTTCTCACCAACAAGACCAACCTGATCCTTTCTTTCCAAGGACCATAGTTGAACAACCCATCCAACTGGTCCTCATACCTCAACTAGCAATAAACGTTTCCATGTTGTTAGTCCTTCAACAAAAACTCAATCAAATCCCTCGTAGGTTGCTTCCTGTGCACACTCTGATTCAACTGTCCCTTCAAAGTAGCTCTGATACCATGTTGAATTTTCCTTACACCCTAGTTTGGTCTATGGCTAGACTAGCACACAAACACACTAGGTATGTTCAACCAAAAAACTTTACACAATGGAAATGTAGCAACAATGAATCAATGAAATACATAAGATAAATATATGGCCCATAATTTATTATTTTTCCTTCAATAAAACAAACATAGGGCTTTGATGTTATGGATCATGACTCTTTTACACCCTATACAAGACTACAATATACAACAATGTACACTAGGGATTGAGATCAGTTGCCTTTGACCTTCAATCTACCCAAAAAAGTAATGACAAAACAAACAACTTACTTGTTGATGTAGCCCCTTTACAATCAACTCTTTTAATCCTTATTTGTCGCTTGTTAGATGACTTCCCTTTACCTCCAATATCAAAGAGAAATAGTTCCTTTAACTTCTCTACATACACAGTTTCTCACAGTGGTGAAATCCTACAAACCACTTCCATTCCCATCCTTCAAAACCAATAGATAGTCACAACAAATTTGGTTATTCAAGTTCACGACATAACTAGCCTCCAATATCATCTATTTGGTTGTCCTTCAACAAATGTACTTCAACAAATACACTAAAAAATCCAACTACTCTAACATATCAGCCCCCCACAAAATCTCACAACCTTATCTATCTACCTGAGGTACTTTGATGCCATTGTTCTAGGTCTGAGGTCAGTTTCAGCCTCTTCTAGGGCTTAGGCCCTCCTCAAAAATTTTGCACAAGGATGTTGTGGCCTTTTGGCCTTCTATAGTGGGAAAACTGAGGTTGTTAGGCCTCTTCCCATGGCTTTTGCCCTCATCCCTTACACAAAATGAAACACACACTTCAAGAAGAATTATGGTAGGCTAATTTGGCCTAGAAACAAATTCTTCTTGGACTCAAAATAGAGACAGACTTCAACCTCTTCACATGCACAGTGTTAAAGAATGTAACTAGTTTCGGTCTTCATAATTGTATTTGAGTCATGATGTAATTTATTTGTCAAAAGAAAGAAAGAAAAAAAATATTCTTAAATAAATTAACTTATTAAAGCATGGGTTTCATGCTTGGGTCAATGGTTTATAGGTCAAAGCCTCCATTGTAGGATCTAGGGTTTATTTCAAGTGTACTTGTCAATGTCATAATGTAATATACCCTTCTTGGGCATTGTTAATCAAGAAACAAATTTATTTTGATGTAAATTAGGTCTTCGAGACCTCCTCCACCTAGTCGGGCTCAAACTGGACAAGCCAATCTAACTGAGGGTCATAATATCCTATATAAAGGCAACAACTAGAACTCATTTGACACACTCACTCATCAAGTTCGATCTGCAATTTATGGGACAAGAAAAATGTGTGAAATTCAAAGGAAAAATAGGAAAGGGCTAGATAAGGAGAAGGAGGTATCTATAAAGCACAAGAAGTTGAAATTATATCTCTCTCTCTCTCTCACATGTGAAATTGTTGAGTTGCTAGAAGGGCCAAAACTGCAATTCTGAAGTTGGGCCGAAATTGTGAGTTTTTGTTGGGTTGTAGTTGTTGGAAAAGAAGAGACTATTGAAGTGTGTTTAATCATATTGGAAGGCTGACTTGGTGGAGGAGGAAGGTATTTTGTTCTATCTCAACTTGAATTTTCTAATGGAAAAGTTTGAATGGGTTTTCCCAAATAGAGTGGCTTTAGCCCTGGTTGAGTGCCTACATTTGGTGTCATTGATCTTCATGTTTTGTTTTGATGATTGCTTGATGAAACAAAGATAAAATAAGAACATACGAATGTTAATAAGAACACAAAGATATCATAAGTAATTATCAACATAATAAAATCTTTTTGTGTTTCCAATTTTCTAACATGGTATCAAAGCTAAGGTGAAGAAGGAAGATAAATGCAAACTGAAGATCTATTGAAGAAAAGGGGATCAAAGGAAGATTATTAATGAAAAGGATTATATAGAGAGAGGCTTACTATCTGTAGGAACTATATCAACTACAATGAAGGGAAAAAACAAGCTAGAAGGAGCCTCCAACTACAGGGCATGGAAAAACAGGATAGATGTTATCCTCATTAAGCACAAACTTTTGGATCTTGTTCAAGGAAAGGTCAAGAAGCCTATATATGATGTTCGAAAAGACAAATTCAAAGAAACTGAAATCTTGGCCATGAATCTAATTGTGATCACAAAATCTGACCCTGATAGGCTGTTGATCAAGTAGACTCTGAGTAACTCTTTCAAACCTATATTTTGGTTGAGGCTTAGCCTCCTCAAACTGAGAGAGCTCTCTCAATAGGTTTAATATTTTTGATTAATGATTAGATGGCTAACTCTAGGAACAAAATGGACAAATGTATAATTGGTTGACTGGTTGAATCAAATATTAGCAAACATCTATTGGGCTATGGAGTCAAGATAGTCTTCAAAAAAACAACATGATCAACAAAACATGGAAGTCAAGGCACTTAGAGTTTAGGTTTGTAAATAAAACAGTAACACAGTGAATCCACATAGTCTACAAGCATGTGAAGGAAGTTAGAGCATTTTCCAATGAATTCTAAGTATCACAAGCTCATACTACTACAAATAAGTAATTGTAAAAGGGCATAAGAACATCAAACACATAAACTCCTTGTGAATCTTGAGTAGTCAAACTGATCTCTGTATTAAGTTTGAAAAACCACAGTTTCTTACAATAACACCACTTTATTTTGCTAATGAAATTACCAACCCTGGGGAATTCGATTCTCAAGCTTTAGATTTTTACAACCTTGGATACTATGATCCATCTTTGGAGGAATTCGAATTCCTAACTTTGACACCTATCTATTCATAAAACAAACTACTTAATTACAACTTGACAACTAGCTGCCTTTAAGAGTCCTAATACAAATAGGAGTGGAACTCCTAAAACATGCTTTTAACAACCTTATCTATGACTTCAATACATTCTTTAATCAGCTGCCAACCCATGTCTTCAAGCTTGATGATGTCCACGGTGTTGTTACAAAACATGTTGAATCATGACCTAACTGTCCTGAAAACTAGGAGACATAGTTCCTCCTTTTAAGGCCCTTAATATTTTATGCTTATCTTCGAGAAGTTTTGCTGGTGTACATGTGGCATGCATTAATAATCCATTAAAACATCATATTCCACCTGTGTAAAAAGGAAATTAGAATATATGGAGGAAAGGATGAAACATTACTGTGCTACGAAAATATTATGTTTTCGTAGCACAACCTTTACATCACTTATGAAATAATTCTCCGAAGTTTTCTTTCTACACCACTGCCATCTGAAACTTCATATATAATCCCATGTCTACCATCAACTTCAAAATTTGGAACTAATCAGACCTTACCTCTGGAAAACATCCATAAGTGCTAAATGATCATCTTCAGCGGTTTCGTAGCGTGCTACGAAACTGCTGTGTATGCTCTTTTTCAACACAGCTTTCAAAAATCTGTAATTTGGAAGTTTTTCAATATTCCATGAAGACTGATATGATTAACAAAAATAAAAACCACTTACCCTTATAAGATGTTCTTATTCACTGTTGTCCTTCCTTTTATATGCCCAAAACCCTTTTTAAGTGCCAAAATTGTTTTAAGATATATCCTTCACTACCCTTTTTCATCACCTTGTTTTATTATTGTTGTAGACCCTTTTCCATATTTTGTTAATTTTATTTCCAAGTCTTCAATTTGTCTCTTCAATCTCCTGTTTGTAGCTCTCAGCTAAGCATTAATCCTCCTTACAAATATGGCTTCTTTGATTGTAGGAACAGTCCAGTTGTAGTACTGAGTTTCATTGTTTACTATTTCTGGTTTGGAAACCTTTTCAGCTTCCCAGAGAGCCTTCATCCTTTTGAATTTGTCCTTTCAGCAGCATGCCCGCTTGCTCTCACTCTTAGTCTAGAAATTTTATTGTAAGTAGCTTTTAACCTTTCTTCCATAACCTCGTAACTGGCTTTTTCTGTTTGAGTGGCAGGAACTGTGTTTTTGTCACTTTCAGGTCTTGGAGACGGAAATTCTGTCAACTCTTCTTGAGCAACAGAGGTTTCTTCTATTCTCTCCAGCTCAACATTGGACTCTTGCATCTTCTTGGATTTCCTGGTCAAGGGTTTTCTGTGTTTGAAAACAAATGTTATAACATCATCCTCAAATTCCAATATCTTGGAGGGTTTCATTTTCTTCGACTTTCCTTGATCAAATTTTATCACATCTTCCTGTACCAAAGGGGATTTTGCAATATCAATGGCTTTTAAAATATCATTTAAATCACCCTTCAAGCTTGAACCTTCTCCCAAGATCACTATTTTACCTTTCTCCTTTGCAATTTGACTTCTAGTCAATCTCCTTTGAACTAGTTTGTTGGTTGATTGTTCTTGTGTCATTCCTTTAACCTTAGATATCTTTTCCTTTGTAGATTTATGAGTTTCAAGAATGACTATTGGTGTTTTTCTTACTTGCTCTTTTACCTGCTTCCTAGGTTTCAACTTAACATACCTTTTTTCCCTGGACATTACAGACTTGTTGGTTTCTGCTGATGGAGTTCCTTTAACCCTAGGGCTAATGTCTACACCTTGTTTTTCTGCCCCAAAGTCACATAAAAACAAAAACGAAGGCCAATCTTTGTTGATCCTTTTGAGTTCATGTAGAACTATTAGTTTAATTAGACCATGTTGAAATAGGGAAGTTTCACATCCTTGAGATTTCAACTATACTTTATCTGCCATCTTAGCTACACTTCAAAACAAGAAGTAAGGAAAATCTAAAGAAATCATACCAGTAAAATGTAACAGGGGTTTAAAATTATATGAATAAACCTTTTGATATCTGCCTTCACAGGTAAAATAAGGTTGAATGTTGAAGAGCAAATTGGCACAGCTGTCCTTGATGTAGTCTCTGGGAACTGCCTTGGTTAAGTCGGTTTCTACAAACTCTAGATTTAGGAACACCTTACATGGTTCCATGTTGAATCTGAAGTTTTTGAACCATGCATCTTGTCCCTTAAGGATTTTTGTCACCAAAGCTATGACCTCTGGAGAAATTTGCAAGTTCAGGATTCTGACCTTTGTGCTTGAGCCAGTGAAATGTAGTGCAAACTCCTTTGTCACCTGAGTATGTCCTCCCTGCAATTTCTTACAAAACTTCCAGCATCCTGCTTTCTTGAAGGCTTCTATAATTGATTTGTCTCTGACTAAGACCTCATGCTTTTAGGCTCTGTTCTTAAGCAATGACCAGACCTGTGACGTTTCTTCTCCTCTATCATCTCTCCTTCTGAATTCCTGTCACAAAACCGGTCTCACTTGAAATTATATTGATTAGCCTCCCTTGCCAATGGTGGTCAGCCTCACCTAAATTATGGATGATGAAAACCTTGGTTAAAATTTACCAAATCTTTCTATTCAAAAACAATTCTTGTTCGAGGGTTTGCATGCAAACTAAAATGATAGGACTAGCCAGCCCTTTCGAATTTGAAATTATCTTTCATAATGAGCCCTAAATTCGAAATGATGACTTTGGAGGGTGGCATGCTTAAGGACTGACTCCTAGCTAACACCTAATAATGAAAAATTTAATGGAATATTAACGAATTGATATTTGACAAGACTATTCTATGAATCCACGCTTTCGTAGCGTGCAGGGAAAAGCGCTACGAAAGGAGCAGCATTTTCGTAGCACAAAACAAAAATTTTACATTTTTTGCGCTACGAAAACGTGGTTTTGTTGGCTTAAGCTATGAGTTTCTAAAAAGAATGTAAAACTCATGAAACATGGAAAAGAATGTTAAACTTTATTTGGATATGAAAAATGAAACCTTTGAGACTCCTAACCTATCACCTACCCATTAAAGCATAGGGTGACTTGACATTTATCTAAGACCATGACTAGGAACAATGTAAGCCCTGGTTTTGGTGATAACACTAGCATCCCCGGTATTTGAGCACCTTTTTAGTCCCAAAGCATAGGTCGTTGCACAAAATTGAATAACGTCTTCATAATTGAAAGATAACAAGGAAACAATTATGCAAATGCAAATACTTGAACAGGCATTCACTAGACCCCTACTAACCATAACAAACATTTTTCAAACATATTACAAATATGTAATATACAGGTGTAAACAACAAATCTAAGCATAGGGATCTCATACTCATATGATAATCTCTAAGAAGCATTGATGCCTCAACACCTTATTTTCATCCATTATTTCATAGATACATTGTTCATTCATTTACAACTAAAAACATTATCAAAGCCATATATAGCTACCGTAATAAAACATATACATAAACAACATAATAGCCACAAAAATACCAATGAAATCATGGCCATATGATCCACAAATAAACTCGTATAATTCTCATAGAAATAGAAGGGAAAAAAACCTTATATTGATCATCCAAAATCCAAACCCGAGATGGCACTACTAAGTTCCACCTGACTGTAGAATGGCTGAGCCAAATCTCTCTTCAAACATTCACCCCCATGCCATATTCCAAGCATGGATGTGGGATCTCATAGAACCCAACAATCCAAAACCATCTGAGGCTTCCAGAGGCAAACCACCTTAACCCATCAAATAGTGATTCCACCTCATGGTCATACATCACAAAACCGTCATCAGATTGGTCTCCACCCAAGCCTTCTAGGGCTCCAGAGTGTTTGTTCCAACCAAGGCTTGCAGGGCTAGTAACTCAACCCACAGCTTATCTAAGCCTCTAGTGTCTTTGTCCAACAAATGATTCTAGAACTAGTAACTAAACCCACCAAGGGCTTCTAGAATGTTTCTCCAACCAAGTATTCTAGGACTAGTAACTCAACCCAAGCTATTACATAGCTTTCAGAGTGTTTATCTAACCAAGGCTTCCAAGAAGTAATATATCAACCCAAGATAAAGGAAACATGAGAGCCAACTAGAAAATAGAGAAAGAAATGCACAACACCATGGTTATTCAAGAAATGGAAAGGCTACAGAAATCCATTGTCAATACATGCAATCTTCCATGCCAGTGAAAATTCATGACCAATAAACCACATGCATATTCCATTGATGCTGAAACTAGTAAGGAAAACATGCATGCAACTCGGGAACTACAAGAAAAACCTATTGTAGCTTTTTATCTTGATGTCCTCTTAAGCTTTCCTGCTCTTCATTTACCTCGCTCAAAAACTCCAAGTATTACACACCCTCTAAGAGTGCTTCAATAAAAATCTAAGTGTCAAAGTGTATGAGAGAGTGAGAATAGAGACACATCTCCAAAACTAAACTGAAAAAGTCTATGTATGGATCCACGGAAGCATTTTTATTAATGAGGTCTATATTTTCTTCAATTTCCATTATTTTCCTTCATTTTCCTCCTCACATGCAACCTATGACCTTTCACCTCCCTTTTCTCCTAATTTCCATTATTTTCATAAATAAATGTGACAAAAATGACATTTTCCTTTCCAAAACCTTTTCCATTTTCGTTGCCAATTTCCCTAGCCATTAATCAGCCACAAGTGATTCCCTTTACTATGTTTTTGCTCAACATTTCGCTTGGAATAAGTCTCCCACCATGGTTATTATTTTTCCTTTATTTATTACATGGAATTTTCACTAGGGATGTTACAAATGTTGTATAAGATTCCATTCGTGGAACATGTCTATTCATAATATCCTTCATTAGAATGATGCAGTGAGATAAAAACTTGCATGGCGCCATAAGCAAGTGTATCAACATGGAATTACAACTAAAAGTTGTTGAAATAAAAGAATAGATATATAACTTGTAATTTCATAAAAAAAAAATAGGTCTCTATTGTGTATGAACAAAACTATATGAATTTGTAGAGTGTGGCTTGCAAATATGCATAGTTTTATCAAAAAATAGTTGGAGAACTGTAGTGATTAGGGTTGTTTCAGGCAAGTGTGTGATGAATGTAACAACTTATGAACAATAATTTGTAGAAAAAAAAGAGTTAGAAAATGAAACAATTACATATGGAAGAAGTATAAGAATTTTGATTAGGAAAAAGGATGTTTTGACTACTAACAAGTTGGGTGTCAATGACCATAGTCATCCAATGGTGCCCGAGAGGGGTTTTCACCATTACACACTTTTTTTCCATTAATTTTTTTCTATTTTTTCTATTTATTTTACTTTGTTATTGTATTTATTTATTTATTCATTTGAATGGAGTAATGAAATAAACTAATTGGTTGTCAATGCAAGAAATACTTCCCTTTCCTCAATAACTTCAAGGTATGTATCTGTGTCTAAGATAATGTTGACATATGAATTCTTAGAAGTAGGTTTATTACAAAACCTTAGATGACGTCAATTAACAAGAAAATAGTTCTAAGACTCATCTATGATTGTCAATTTTATAGTCGCATTGTCAAAAATGAATTCTACCTCATAAGGACCTAGCCATTTGGTGGACAAATTCCATTTAAAATTTTTGAATCTGAAGTCATATAACAAAGTCAAATTGCCATTCTAAACCACCTTGTTATTAATAAACCTATCATTCCACTTGAAACAATGTTTTTGGACTATATATGTTCATTTCACAATAGATAAGCACTTTTCATCTAATTCATTCAGTTATTCCAATCGATGTCTTTGAGTTGTGGTTACATTTAAATCCACCTCCAAAGAAGTTTCAAGTGTCTTAATTTAAAACTCATTGGGAAATATAGGAATGAACCCGAATACCAACTCATCAATATAGAATGTTGTGGTATTCCTCCAAATGGTTTTATAATCCCATAATACCTCTGGAAGTCTCTCAACCCAATCTCTTTGGTGGCCTACCACAATCTTCTTGAGAATAGATTCATAACATTATTGGTACTTTCCACTTGCCAATTCTCCTGTGGGTGGTAAGGTGAGATGACTTCATGAAAATGTTGTACTTTTTGAGAAGGTCCTATATCGTCGAAGAATTAAATTGTGCTCCTCCATCTATAACTATTTCGTTTGGAACTCCATACCAAGAAAATATTTTTTCCAATAAAACGTGTGTCACAAAATGTTCAGTTTCCCTAGTAGGTTCTCTAGCATCCACCCATGTGGAGACATAGTTTGTGCACACCAAAATATAGGTCTTCTACTGAGATGGGGGATTAATTGGTCCCACAAAATCTAAATCCCTCTCAAAATGTTCCATCACCAATTGAGGCTTAATCATTAAAAATTGGATAATGGAGTGGTTAATATGCATGAATGTTTGGTAATCAATAATGTAATCCCTAAATTTATTAATAGCATGAATAATGGTACAAAATTAATAGCATGAATAATGGTACAAAACCCGTTTTTCTATCACCGTGTCATTTACAATTGTAGAGGTTAAGTTCTTATTGATGTAGTATATGGTGTACGGTTTATTTTCTCATTATTTTCCAAGCACAGGTCCAATGATTGTATCAAAAACGTCAGTGGAGATGTGAAACAATAAACTCTAACTAGGTCCTCTTAAAAAGGGAACTGATGTTACACACCTTTGCAATTTTGCAACAATGTTGTTACACTTATCATTCCATATAAAATATTTATCCTTTGTTAACAAAGTAAACAATTGGAATGCAATTTTGGAAGAATTTGCTATAAATCATCTATAATAACATGTTTGTACCAAAAAACTACATGTCTCCTTTTTCATCTTAGGGGTATAAATTTTAAAAATTACCTCAATGTTAGTTGTAACAACCTATATTCCTGCAATAGAGAGATAGTTACCTAAAGGAATACCTTCAGTCATCATCATATGACACTTCTCAATGCTGAGGTAGAGGTGGATTTATATACAATGCTCGAGTGATTTCTCAAGGCCATGTAAGGTTTCATCAAAGCCATCCCTATAGGTTGTAAGGTCATCCATAAACAATTATGGATAATCATCACCATATGAGTAAAAATTCCTAACATTGCTCATAGAAAGGTTGTGGGTGCATTACAAATTTTAAATGATAGGAAATGATAGAAATGTACCCTAGGAGTAGGTGAAGGTAGACTGGATTTGGTCCTTAAGAGAAATTGAATTTTATTATAGCCACTAAATCCATCTAGAAAGAGAAAATTTTATTGGGAGACATATTATCTAGGACTTAGTAAATAAATGGTAATGGAGAATGGTACTTTTGAGTGTTTTTTTAAGCTCCATATAGTATAAATAGACTGTATCTTCCATTGTTATTAGGGGCAATAAAAAGTGGAGATACCTATTGGCTATAAGAAATGAGATAAATGAAATTTGCATCTAAGAGATTTTGAAGTTCCTCATTGACAACACTTTTCAATGTTGTATTCATTCTAGGTTAAGGTTTCCTAATAGTTTAGATCCTTCCTTTAAAAGGATATGGTGTTTAAACAAAGTAAGATGGATACACTTAATCTCCTTATAATCCCATGCAAAATATTCTTTATTATTCCTCGTCAATTGTGATAATCACTTATTCTGTTCAAGAGACAGATTAGGGTTAATTATTAAGGTCTTCCCAAGCTTTATCTCTACTTCTACACCATTACACCAAGGGTTTTTTTCCTCTATAACAAGATCATGAAGAATTTTTTGCTCACTACATTTATATGTGAAAAATATTAACAATCGAGATGTTGTTAGTGTAACAACAAAAGGGTGATTATTGAAGTTGTTAGTAGTATCTCCCTCAATCTCATTTCTAAAATGCACGACTTTTCCTATAATGAGGAGTGTACATGTATTAGCTTCATCCAATTCGAACTCAGACCATAAGGTGTTATCACATTCCAATCTTGGTTTTGTTGGAGGGTAAAGAAAAATATCCTTGGTAGTATTACCATCAGATATAGTAATGTACAAAGATCTTCATCTGATAAAGCCATCTATAATGGCCATCCATGGCTTGCCCAAGATCGAAGGATGTCCATATATGTATGTCCTAGGTTGTAAAACCATAAAATCTACATGGTATTACCAAGAGTCTACTTAAATAATAAATATTCAAATATTCCTTCACGTATGATCCTAGACCTACCTTTTATTTCTAAGATGTAGGAGTTTATCGCAAGTTGGTAAGCCCAAGCAATTCAATACTTTCCCTCGTTATTATGCTATTTTTTTCTACTAGATCAATTAATGTATTTGGAAGAGTTTTTACTATAATGTGAAAAGCTATTGTTGGGTTCACAAGATTTTCATATTTAGCAAGTGCATTATCCCTTAACATCAATACAGATAGCTTTCCAGTTACATGCATAATAGGGGGGTCCTCAAGTTTCCTACCTGGATTTTTGACACATAATTCCTTAACTATCTTAGCGTAAATAGGAACGTCTCCTATTGCTTGGAGTAAAGGAATCCAAACATAAAAGTTTTTTTAATCCTTCAACAATTCAAGGAGGAATATTCTTGACTTCAGTTAATATTTCAAAATAAGGGGAATGTGAAGAGGTCTCATTCCTAGCAGTTGTTACAAGTTTCATAGTCAGGGTTGTGTCAATTGTTAAAATGGCATTAGGGGTATTTTTGGTTATTATAGTGGTGTTAGAAATATCACCAACTATTACATCTTCATTTTTATTGTCAGTTTTTTGATTAGTATTGGCACCATCAGGTTTTACAACAAGTTGCTTCTCTAGAGATCCTTGAATCGATTTTTCTTCATGTGATAAATTTTCTTCCTCACTTTCTATAATAACAATAAAAGTAATAGGGTTTATCATTCACCTTGATCATAATTGAATTTTGTTATGTTCCAAAGGTGAAATACAATAAGTAGGGAGAATTAACATTTCTAATTATTGTACTGGCTTATTATTGGGATTAGGGTTAGGTTGTACTAGTAGTTGAGGACGTAATTTCCAATCTCCAACAAATTTCCAATTTTTCTCATGTTGCCCCAGTATTGGCTGATTTCAAGGTGCTAATAGAACCATCATGTATCGTGGTCCTATTTCATGTTGGTCCTCTGGAACTCCTTTCACAAAGTTGAACAATATCATCACAAGGATCCTTTGTGATATCTCCCTTCCACAAAATATTTATCATATTAATGAAATCATCCCACATTCTTTTGATCAAAATTGTTTGAACTATTTCCTTGTCCATTTTACTATGTTGATATATTTGCAAATTATATTGAAGGTGCTCAAGATACTCTTCCAAATTTTCATTTGGTGTCTAAGTGATTTTGAACAACTCATCCTTTTGATCTCTAGAATAAAAATAATCCTAATACTTTTCTAAAATTATCTTCTTCATGCACTCCTAGGTAGTAATCCATTGTCCACCAAGTCACATAAACCATCTTCGTGTAGTTCCCTTTAATATAGATGGGAAAAATTTTAGTTTCTGTTTATTGGTGGCATAGCCATGACTCTTGCAAAGGACATCAAATTTAGAAAGAAATGTATCACGATCTTGCATAATTGTACCTTGAAAGGTGGGAAGTGCAAAGAAATGGATGTTATTCATTAGGGCTTGTCCCTCGATATTTCAAATAGGAAACTCGAAAGTAGTAACCGAGCTACTTGCCATTTGATTCTACCTAAAAACTTGAGTGTTTTATCCAATTATTACAGATGACCCTCCCAGTGGAGGGGATTCCTCTATCCTTCATGATAGGGATTACTCAGGTTGTCAATATATTCTTGTTTCTTAAACCATATTTTCTTATTTATTCAATCCATCTCAACATTACATACATAGATCCACAGTGACTCAAAAATATTTGTTCATAACTTCTCTAAGAGCACCCATTACATGCTTAATATTACAAAAAGATTACAATGAAACACTTCTAACAAATACAAGTTCTCATTTTGATAACATAACTGCATTTTTACTATCTCAACCTATGCAGCTTGCTCCACTTTAGCTAGCTTCACGAAATCTGCATCTACTTGGTCTAAATTCACTTGATCTCTTCAACTTTAGAAGTTTGTTCCTTCTTTGTGGATTTGAAAACTATGAATCTAACTACTTGATCCTTTCATTTTTTCTTTCCCCTTTTCCACTGCTATCTCCTAGCTAAATTAACCTTTCATTTTCTCAGCTTGTGTAGCTATTTTCTACCAAAATTGTTCACAAAAATGAAGCACTAAACATATTAATAAATCATTTTTTTTCCTTATGATATCCTAAGAGGTGGGGTGTTCCTAGCTATAACATAGGGTCAATATTCCAATGGAATATATGGTTTACCCATTTGAGTCTCGATTTGTTTTTCTATCAACTTAGATATGGCTTGCTAGGGTCATTTAGGAACATATTATTAGTTTTATCTATATGTATAAAACTAGACCAAGCTACCAAAATGACTTCTATAATATTTCAAAATTGGGTTTAGCAGAGGCCCATGTGAGCACACTACCCACAACACTCGACAATGTTTTTCATAATCTAACCCTTTGTGCAATATTGTATTGAAATTTACTCAACAAAATCGTAGCTCTAAAGATTCTCAAATAACTCAATTTTTGACCTATGGATTTGTAAGAGCGAGGTGTCCCTAGATGTACTCAGTGCCAGGAGTCTAAAGGAATAAACAATTTTCCCATCTCATTCTTCGTTTGAATTTTATTGTGAGTTACAACTTTCTTCCAACAACTATTTAAGGACATATTTTGAATTTTGTCCATTGGCATAAAAGTAAAACCAAGAAGAAAAATTAATTTTCATAAGCTCAATAATTTGTGTTTGTTTAAGGCCCATGTAAGCACACTATCAACAATTGTTAGAGCAAGTGTTTTACAAAACATTTGATCAGAAGATCCTCAAATAAATCAATTTTCAAGCTATGGCTTTATTTTGGGGAGGGGGGAGTCCATAGCTATAATTTGGTGCCATGATTAGAAGGGAAGCAATGGTTTTCCCATTTTAGTCTTAGTTTGAATTTTGCAACAAGTTGTAACTCACTTCTAATAAAATTTAGGGACATATTGTTTATTCTGTATGGGGGTTATAAAACCCTCACCAAGAATCAAAAACATGTCTCATCAGCTCAAGTATTTTTGTTTCATTACGGCTCATGCAAGCACACTACTCATGGTTTATCAGACAAGCATTTTGAAAAGTCCAACCCCTTCCAAAAATTTTGCATTGATCTTTAATGAAAAAAAACTATATTTAAAGATCCTCAAATAAATCAATTTTTTGACCTATCAATTGATTAGGAGAGGGGTGCCTATAGTTGTAACTCAGTTCCACGAGTAAAACAAAACCTGCAATTTACCCATCTGAGTTATAATTGTAATTATATGGAAAGTTGAAACTTGCTTCCAATATATATTTAGGTACATACTGTGAATTTTTTCGAGGACCATAAAATCAAACCCAAGTAGCAGAAATGAGATTCGTGAGCTCAAGGATTTTTGTTTGGCTAAGGCCTATGAAAAAAAATCTACCCATGATTGATCTAGTGATAATTTTTAAAATCCAACTAATATAAACTAGATCAATATATTATTTTTCTTACATCTCGTTGCTTTTATAGTGGAAAAATTGGAGTAATTTGCTTGCAAGGTCATATTTAGTTGATGCTGAAACAATAGGGGTTTCTCTTAGTTTGTGAAAACTCCACTCAAGGAAACTAAAGGATATATAGGTTAGAAATCCTAATAAAGAAATTTTAAAGAATTTAAGATAACAAGGGCTAATATAAGAATAAATGTTCATGGAATAAACGACAATGAATAAAATAGAATGATGTAGTGGTTTACGTGACAACAATTATTTGCATACATGGTAGGGTACAATAAAACCATATAATAGTTTTCTTCCATTATGGTTGTCTCAATTCAGACCTAATAAGATTTGAAACTTTTAAATACTTATATTTCTTACAAAACAAAGGAACTGTCGCCTTAATTTTAAAATGAGATAGATAGAAGACTATAAACAAGAAATTTGTATTTACATTAAAAGAAATAAAATGGAACCATAAAATTATTCTTAGTAGAGGTGTCACAGGATTAAAACCTAGGAGCGGTTGTGCTCCCAAATTATCAAGTAATGAAACATTGAACTAATTATCTTTCTTGCAGAGAATTGACGACACCTATGAAGAAATTTTCGTCAAAAAAGCATTATCATGAGGCTTTGTTATATACCTGCAAAACCCACAAGAAGAAACTTTTATCCTCAAGTGTTGAGGAATGTTTCTCAAATAAATGGTCAACCCCAAATGGTATGTAATCAAATTACGGAAACAATACCCTCAATAAAGTACTCATTAGAGGAACTATATTTTTCCTTTCATTTGTGGCCCGAGGAGTTTTGAAGAATTGAAATTTCTATAAAACTAAACACCATCATTTATGAAATACTAAACTGTAGCCATTTTATAACACCCCTCGATAAAAACTTATGAATATTTTGTTTTACCAAAATGATTTGGTAAAACTATGGGCCATGTGAAAGACTAGATATGCATGATAAATGTGTTTCGTTTTTTTTAAATAATATTAACCATGGTCCGCCATAAAAGTATGGGAAAGAGTGTTAAATGAGTTTTTTCACTTACCAAATAGTTAGAAGACAGTTAGAAGACAATTATTTCCTCCCTAGAGATAAATAATCTCATTTGGGGAAAGTAACCCAAGAGGGGAGAGGAAAGAAAACATGAGGCAACCTTGAAGCCTTGGTACCTGGTTGGAGGAGGTCGAAGAACATAAATAAAGTTATAAGATTTGAACCTGATAGAGGACATTGTTGAGGGAGGAAAGACGTTGCAGTAAAAGATTTTTGAGTTGGTTAGACAAAAGCATCCTAAACTGAAGCTCGGTGCTTATTTGAATTTCAGATTTAGCATAATTGGGATCCCGAAAACATGTTGAAAGAAGTTGTAATGATTATTGTTTAGATAACTATCTGGAAGTGAAAAATATCTCAGGGGGACTTCTAGTGTGGAACACCGTCCTCACTGGTTGGGTGGAGCACTCTCGTCCTTGGTGTTTTGTGGCTACACCATAAAGTTAGAGAAAAACAAAGTAATTTGACTTTTTTTTGTTATGTTTTTATTTACATTTTTCTTAAAAGGAAAAGGTTCATGTGTGTAAATAATTTGAGTGTTTGTTGGTGAATATTTTTTGTAAAAGAAAATGGTTTAACGGCATAAGAATGTGCATCTACATTTTGTCTAGGGGAATATGAAGTTTTCATATAAGAACTATAGAATATGAAAATAATTATAAAATTTTGACCTAGGTTAGCAAAAATGTTCAGCCAGTTTCCCAGCAACCTGGTCGAGCAGTCCTGAGATTTAGAAGAACTGTAACCTTAATACTTTTAGTTTATGAGGTACATAATTAATCCAAGACTTAAAATAAACCTTATAATTATCAAGGAATTATATATTATATATATATAATATAATAATATATAATATATATATATATATATATTATATATATAATACAATTTCATCAAGTATCATCACAACACTCTAAAGAAAACTTCAAGAATGATTTTTTTTCAAATAACAGTGCAAATAACAGTGAACTATAAATGATAAGGTATGGTCCAAAAAGTAAGTGAGCCTCATAACGAGTCCTTAGAGAGGAGCATAAAGAGCATGGATTACAAAATAGATAAGAATTAAAAAAAAATAGAATACAAAGGGATTTTATTTTGTTAATAAGAAACCAAGAGGGGTTTCTACCCTTCAAAAACTCAATTAAACTTCATAATAAAGCATTCAAGAAATTAAGGCAGATATCCATTTAGAAGCAAGTAGCGAAGGCACTTGATTAATATGAACCAAATCAGAGTTATGTTTAATAATAAATGGTGCCCTTGGTATCACTAATACCATTTGAAACATATTGTAATATAAAACTAAGAAAGGAAAGGAAAACAAGAAGCAAGCATAGAAACCCTCTCAATAGGGTTTGGGTTTTTCAACAGAATTGATGAAGAACACATGGTGTTAAGAAGGGAGAAAAATGGAATAGACACTCAAGATTACTTTCGCAAAGCCAAAGGGTAACCCTAGAACATGGCATAGAAGTCATATCTCCCATGTAATAGTTAATTCATTAAATATTTTTACAAATGCATGCACATGTAACCATAAAAAAAATGAATATGAATTAATTCTTACCTCCATAAATACTTTCACTAATAGAAAACCATGTTGGAATCATGTGCATTGCAAAAGTGGAGGACGACTAATTTAATTCTATAAGCAAAAAAAGCAAAAAAATAATTAAATAAATATAATAAAAATGAACTTTTAACGGGAAGATATTAGTCTAGAGGACCAACAAAAAGAGAGAAGTCTCTATAATAATGGAATGATGACCATTGAAACATGGTGACCTAAACACTATAAGAAAACCATCCAAACTGGAATTGAAGCCTCCCCCGAATAGGCAAAGCTAAGAGCTTAAACATACAAAAGTAACCCACACTTTGGGTCTAAGTGACTTCTAGTAAAGGGAAATTTTCCAAAGCCACTAAATCCAAATGTTGGAAAAGTACCTATAAATAGCATGCTATTGAGAAAGAGGCTCCATGCTATGAGAAGATAAAGGGAAGAATGGATTTGAGAAATTCCTGTAAGATATTAGAATAAGTGAAAGGAAAAGCATAAGAGATAAATGTATATTAACATACCAAGAAAACCCACTACACCAGACGCCCATCACTCCACTTTTTGAGCCACGATTATACTCTGGGGTTTCAATAGCCATTAAAGTTAGGACACCCCTCACTCCACTTTTTGAACCACGATTATTCTCTAGGGTTTCAATAGCCATTAAAGTTAATGAGAAGTTGCTGTAATAAACCTTTGTTGCTCAATCTGTAGCATTTTTGAAATAAGTTTCATCTTGTTGATCATTAACAATGCCTATGGATGGGAGGAACACAAAACCTGTTAGGGTTTGTTGTAATCTTATTGCAAAACCACTAAAACAAAACAATGGAATGGTAGTGCCATTGGTGAGGTGGAACAAGGGGAAGTTTCCTTAACCGCCTTATTGGAACTAGGACCATCAGATTGAGCCCCAAGGAAATTGAATGTGAGCTCAATGGAAAGTGCTCAATAAGGGTGAAGATAGAAATAATTAATTAGATTCCAACTAGAGATCATGATACTTCCACTATATCCTGAGTACCATGTTCTCCACTAATAAAACGAAGACTTTATTTATAACTATTAGGCCGATATGATCATAACTTTAAATAATGTTGACCTGAGATGTATACCATAGTTCTAAATGGTAAAGCTAAGGTAATTATGGATTAATAATACTCGCAAATGTGTAAGCCTGAATGTAGAATCTAAAGTATACATTTATCTAGTCCTTGATATTAATAAATCAACTTGGTACTTATATCGGTTGTTAGAGAGAAGAAACATAACATGACTCCTGCTAGCACAATAATAAAGTATCGAAGTAAGATAGATAAAAAAATTATTGGGGTCAGATGTTACAAGTGGTATCAGAGCCGTAGGTTTCAATGTTTAGGCCTATGAGATCATATATAGGTAAAATAACCTTCCAAATAAAGGAATTGAATAAATATCATTGCTAACTGAGAGTTAGAGCAACGAGAAGTGAAAATAACCCAGAATGAGAAGTGAGGAAAACCTTGTCCGGTGTAGATTGAAATAAATTTTAACTACATAAGTCAAGATATAAATGTTAATTGAATTATTATTGGGGATACCCTTATCTACAAGGAAAGGGTATGTTAGGCATCTTGGAGATTGAACAACTATTTTAGAAAACTTATTTAATAATTAATGTTAATCAACCTTCCATCACTATTGGATAGAGGGTGGACAAAGAAAGAAGTATATGTATAGAAGAATGTGGAGACATAAACATGTGTAAATGAGGTA
This sequence comes from Pinus taeda, assembly GCA_000404065.3. Taxonomy (NCBI): domain Eukaryota; kingdom Viridiplantae; phylum Streptophyta; class Pinopsida; order Pinales; family Pinaceae; genus Pinus; species Pinus taeda. The sequence continues at coordinate 104,135 of APFE030976272.1, forward strand.
AAGTGACATTTTTCTTACTATTAAGAAACTATTAAATATCATACAGGTATAAGGCGTAAAAAGTATTAATGGTGCTTTTGTAATCAATATTAAAGTATACAAAATACACATTGGGAGAATAATTACGTGATTCCCATGAATGACCTCATTGCATACATGATGATTTTTTATCAAGAACTTTTTTGAATGAATGAAGGAAATGATTGGTGGAATTGTTCAAATGAATTTCCTCAAATTAAGTACTAGCAAGTTATATGATACACATGAGTATGCAATGTTCTATCACTAAGCAAACAACCAAAACTATATGTGGCAGTGTAACTTAAGATTAAATAAGTCAAAAATAGTGGCAGCTAATACGAGTGAGTTTAGATTTTTCAGACATACAAAAAAAGAGGGAAGGAGAGACCTAATGAACCTTATATTAGAAAATTTGTTCATATAGGGAGTCACAAGTCATTGCAACAGTGCAATAACAAGCACAACTGATAGTATGGGGTATTATATCAATCACCAATGTTCTAAAATTATAGGGAATTATCCTCAGACAAGTTATACTAGAATGAGTCAAGAATTGTTGTCCAAACCAAGAATTTAAAGAATAATAATAAAAATAATAATTGGAATGCTAGTAGAATTGCTGGACCAAAATTTTTAGTTAAAAACTAGAAAAATAGAGGCAAGTTGTGATCAACTCCTATAATACTTTATGAACAAAATGGATTGGCCTAGGAAATAAGAGAGGTGAAACAACATATTTTAGACTTTTGTGTTGAAAATAACATGAAGGAATTTACTAGGGTGCTCTAAGACACCAAGTAAAATGTGGAAGCACTTGAGAACAATGCTACTGATACGATACATATATTAGTTTTATACCAAATTAAGTAAGTGTAATGAAAGAAAAAGAAGAATCAATATGAAAATTTACTCGAAAGGGAATACAATGGACCTAGAATAGAAAATAATTAAAAAAAATCAAAAGGTCCAAATGGCTTTGAAATTTCTTATACTAAGTAGATGCAGAAAACTCAAGATTATTTTGAGTTATAGATTTGTATCACTAAATCATGGACTGGTTTGCCAACCGAGATATTTTATAACAGTCTTGTGATTATGAAAGATCAAGTTTGATTGAAAACAAGATAACAAGCTAATTTTGGTTGAAATGATTGTTAACTCTAGTATCACAAGATTTGATCTGAACTCATGCATATGATAAATGAGAATAGATACAAGCTAGACTCCACCTATGTGCAGTCCAATGGAACTATAGGAGGGGAAGAAAACTATGCTCAGAGATTGCCTCAATTTGATGGTATAGGTCTCGTAACAACACAACAACATATTGATAGAATGAATGACTTCTCTGACTTCGAAGAAGTTGTTGATGATGATGTTCTAAAATTAGGTTGTTTTCTTAGAGTTTAATGGGAGAAGGTAAGAAGTGGTATAGGGCATTACCAACTGGGAGCATAGTATATTTACCCAGTTTCACCAAAGTTTTCTTACTAGATGGGAAACTAAAAATAATCCCCTTCAAATTCTAAATTAATACAAAAACTTAAAGAGGGATCCAAATGAGATTGTTGAAGATTATTGTGCTAGGTTTAACCGTGTCTATAATGACATTCCAGATGCTATAAAAGCCCCACTAGGATTAGCCCTTATTCATTTTCCAGAAGGATTTTATGTATACATGGCCTATCAGTTAAGAGAAACAGACCCAAGCACTCTTGAAGAGATGCAAGGCAATGTTGTTAAGGTAGAGGCTAATTTATTAGCCAAAGGAGCTAAATTGAAAATAAAAAGAAGGGTCACTATCAAGAAGGAACCTACTTCCTCTTCATTAGATTTGAAACTATATAATCTAGTTAAAACTATGGAAAAAATGATGGAGAGGATAATAGTCGTAGATAGAACAACTTGTAGAGAATCCTAGGGAGGACCTCAAATTTGAAACCCCAACTTTAGTAAAACCCACCACAAATTAAACAAAGTGAACAGAGAGGCCCTAGTGATCATCAACCAGTGAGCCCTCCATTTCAGGAAAATTATACTGATGAAGAACTTGAATTTTCTAAAGAATTAGAAGAAATTCAAATAAATCTATTTGAAGAAAGCAAGATATATCACATATTCTTGACCAAAGAAGAGCAAGACCGATTTTTTCTCTCTCAACCAGAAGAGCTCCCATTAGAATCAGAAGATTATAAACAAGAATATCAAAATGTCAATATGGAGGTGCATAAACAATACAACTTAAGAAGAAAAAAGGCCATTGGAACTTCTTCCAGTAAAACTCAAAATGATTCCCCTTCCTCTAGTCAACCAAAACTTGACTCTCAAAAAGAAATTTCTAAAAAACCTTATGGAAATGTCAAGGAAAGTGATATATCTCATACATATTTTAATATGGAAACTGGATTGGATAAGGTAAATATCCCAATTCCTTTAATAGAATTGATGACTAAAAGTGTATACAAGACTCAAGTCATGAAAGCCTTAAAAATATGAGAAAGTTCAAACACAGTCAATTTGATTGATGACTACCCTGAACTCTTCTTTGGACCTGAAGTTGAGGGTAAGCCTCAAGATGGGATTGTTCCACCTTTCTACATAATCCTGAACATCCATGATAAAATCCTACACAATGCAATGCTTGACTCTGGAGCCTCTCATAATTTTATGCCTAGAGCTATCATGGATAAATTAGGGTTAGACATCACCATACCATACAAAGACTTATACTCTTTTGATTCAAACAAAGTTAGATGTATTGATCTGATAAAAGATTTATGTGTCTTTCTAGTTTAGATACCTGTTAAGAGTCTATTAATGGACATCGTAGTAGCAAGCATACCTCCGAAGTATGCGATCCTACTATCTAGATCATGACGGGCAAAGCTGCAAGGCACTTTGCAAATGGATATGACTTATGCCACCATTTCTATGTTTGCAAAACCTAGAAGACTTTAAAGGAAACACTCATGAAGTACATGGTTAGCAGTCAAGATAAGCCTAACAAGTATCCCCTCTATTCAATACATTCAGACATGGACTCATTCATCTTATACAATGATGATTGTGTAGAAAATGAAGTTTCACCCTTAGAGGCCGAAGTCAATAATACTGAAATAATAAAGTTTAATACTGAAAAAGAAAATCTAGAGGGAGAAGCTTTATGGAATATGAATTTTGATGAAGTTGTGTGTAAACATGGAGTAGGGGCAGCTGTATTTGTTTTAAACTCAACAACAAACAAAGCTAAAGGACATGGTTACAAACTTAATTTTCAGTGCACAAATAACATTGCAGAATATGAGGCACTAATTTTAGGGCTACAAATTCTGAAGAAACTAGGAGAAAAATGGATTTTCATGCATGGAGATTATAAGATAATTATAAAACAAATTAAGAGTGAATATTCTACAAAACACCCTAGATTAAGGGCTTACAGAAATGCATTTTTGAATTTTTTACAATGTTTTCAGGAATATAGTTTGTCTGCGATACTTCAAAACCAAAACATTTTAGCAAATGCCTTGATTGTGTCAGCCAGTACTTTCAAGATTCCTTTCCACTCAAATAGGAAATATGTTGTAGAAGTTAAAAACAGACCAGTTGTGTCTGATAACATTGGGCACTGGCAATTTTTTGGCAATGATGAACAAATCGAAAATTTCTTGAAATTAGAAGATGAATTGGAATGTACACATATAGATTTAGATAATGATGTAGAAATAAAGGAGAGTGAAGTAGTGTTAAAAGAAGCTAATGAGGATTCAAAACCTTTAGAAGTGTTGCAATTAAAGGATAATTTGTTTCCTAAGGGGCTAGCACCTTCAGAAGATTTGTTTGATTTCAATGATGTAGCAAAAAAAACCCAAAAATGAACCAGCAAGGGTTGGGGTAGAGGAACCCAACATATTGACTGTAGAGAGCCCTAAGATTATTAAATTATCCAAATCCTTGCCTCCCAATGAAAAACATAAATACATAAAACTTTTAAAAGAACTTTCTGATGTTTTTTCCTGGAGTTATGAGGACTTAAAATTCTATGACACCAGCATCATTCAACATATTATTCCCCTTAAAGAAGATCAGAAGCCTTTTAAATAAAATATAAGAAGGTAAATCCAGTCCTATTGTCTCTAATAGAAAAGGAATTTAAGAAGCTATACAATGCCAAAATTACTGTACCTCTTAGATTTTCTAAGTGGGTTTCAAACCTAGTACCTACAAGGAAGTAAACAGGAGAAATTAAACTATGTGTAGGCTTCCGAAACTTGAATAAAGCCTCTCTTAAAAACAACTACCCCCTCCCAAAAATGGATGATATATTACAAAAGGTAGTTGGGTCGAGTAGGATCTCTTTATTAGATGGATTTTCAGGTTATAACCAGGTCTTGGTTCACCCTGATGACCAACAAAAGACATAATTTACTACACCATGGGGTACCTTTATGTATGTAAATATTCCTTTTGGTCCAAGGAAGGTTGGAGCCACCTTCCAAAGAGCAATGGCTTTTGCCTTTGCTGATGAAATTGGAGGGTTCATTGTCCTTTATCTACATGATATAACTGTATTTTCAAAGACTGAGGAAGAACACTTGCTACATTTAAGAAGAGTCATTGAAAAATGTAGGAAATTTGGCATCTCACTAAATGCCAAGAAAACATTGTTTGGTTTCGAAGAGGGAATATTTCTTGGCCACACCATTTCCAAGGAAGGAATTAGAATTGATCCTAGCAGAGTTGAAGCTATCCTCAAAATTGACCCTCCTAGGAATAAGAAAGAAGTTCAGTCCTTCATTGGGAGAATAAATTTCCTCAGGATACTTATTCCTAATTTAGCATTAATATTAAGGTCCATCAAAAATATTTTGAAAAAGGATACTGAAAAAATGGAACTTTGAAGCAAGAAAATCTTTCAGTGAAGTAAAACTAGCCATAAAAACTACACCTGTTGTTAAGCCCCTATACTACTAGTGTAACCCCTTATTGTTATTAGTAAAACCCCCTTATTATATTGTTGTACCCATGTACTCCCCATAGATGCCCACTATTGGTACTATTGTGCCCCATAGAAGCCCACTATTGTTATTATTGTGCCGCTACATTATTATTGTTATGTTAGCTATGATTATATTATGACCCCTTAGACTCCTATACATAGAAAGGAGGACT
>APFE030976280.1:0-23853 GCA_000404065.3 Pinus taeda
TACCCCTCAACAGGGGAAGGGTAGCCCAAGATTTGAACCCAAGACTTCCGGTTCGGTGAGACTTCATTTCCACGGCCCATGCCGCTTGAGCTACCCCATGTGGACCATATAAATATAAATATAATAAAGTAATAAAAAACTTCTAATCTAATCGTTACATATAAACTTTTTGCAAATATAAATATAACAAGTAATAAAAAACTTATAATCTAGTCGTTCCATATAAACTTTTTACAATATTTATTTCTATATATTATTTTCCAGGTTATACCTAATTTATTATTGAATAATAATTACAATATCTATGTTATCCGTATAATACACATGAGATACCAACTATGTCCGTATATCCTACACATGAGATACCAACTAACAATACAACAATAGTTAAGTTAAGGACCTTTTCTTAATCACCCAATAGGAATTCAAGAAATTGCTCTACCTCCATCCATCAATAGATGGCAAGGGAGTGACAAATATTGGGAATGAAAAGATACTAATAATACCAAAATTGGAGTTCATTTTCCCTCTATCTTCTCCAAATATTTAGCTTTAAAATTTCATTATTCCTTGCAATTACAATTATGAAAAATATGGTTTATGGTTATGAGCGGAAGAAATGGTTTTGATAATACACTTTTATTACTACACAAGTCCAATCCATTATATTGAGGTGGTTTTACTTCATTAATGTAATAAAAAAGTACATGCTTAATTTAAATTCAATCCGTAGCATTAATATCATTAAAAATAGCGAAAGAATAACATCCCTGGCATCTTAGAAATATTTTTAATTTTGTTTAGTTAGTCACAAATATCTCTAAGACATTTCGTTCTTTTTGTCCGATCATATATTTGTGGGAGTATTTACAATTTTTTTTTTTCATGGTCAAGTATTGGAGGTACAATAAGGAATTTTAATGATTTCTATTATTTTTATTTTTTTTCTTTATTTTGATTTGTATTCCAATTTTACAAATTATAACATATTCAAATTAAATAGTATATCTAAATTATCTATAGTATTTATATGTAAAGTAATTTATAATTTTGAATTACACGTAACACTCAAACTCAACACTCAGAGTCAAGTCGAACCTCAGTCGGAATAAAGATGTGCATACTTATATGCTTGTATTTTTTTTTTTTTTTCATTTATGCATTTATATCATTGTTGATATTAAAACATTATTAAGGAAATCGTTACTCAATTTTTTATTAATATTTTGAGTATACTATATTTGTTAGTGTCAATGTTCGGCGAAATTGTTACTCAATTCACTATCATATTTTTAGTATATTGTAACGATTCCTTTTCATAAGAATTATTTTATTTTATTTATTTATTTATTTTTCATATAGTAATATTGGGGCAATATGAAAATGTTAATTAATTATTTTACCGCTCCACAGGTCGACGATCCATCTAGTTATATAGCTGCTGTGTCAACCATGGCGCGAGTACACAGTTCGTCTTATCTTCGAGGCACATCCTTTTTTTGGACTGTCACATACTTTTAATCCGGTTTTTAATGCTCTTGCTTTGTAACGTTTACTTGGCTGTGCGGATTCATTGGGTTTATTATTTTATTGTTTTCGCGGCGACCTTCTGCTTGTCACATTGTATGGATATCTGATTTTTCATCGAACTTCACCATACTACATTAAACACTGCCTGTCCGCTTTAATGTGGCATGGCAGGGAAATCTCTGGAATCCGCGACCTTGGGATTACTCCAGTTCATTGACGGTGAAGAGATGGTGTTGTCGATCCAACCATCCATTTGCATTGAGGAGGGTATAACCCCGCCATTTCAAAGGAAAAGGGTTCATTTGGTCTCAGCCTTTGGCGTTTGCTCTGCTCCGCAGCGTCTTCTCTGCTCCCACACTCCATTCGGTGGCCGAGCTAGGACTCTAGTGGCACGATGCGGCACCGACATCTAACCTTTGTTTAACTTTATCTTCTCCAGGTGATTGTATGTTTTCTGTTCCTATTCATGTCTGTTTCAACATTTAACGGTTGTTCTTGGTTTTTACTGTGCTAATCTTGACATGCGTCCTGTAGGAACGGAGAAGATGCAAGGATATCCGAGTACCCATTCCATATGCCGACGAGTCGTTCACTTCTTTCCGGGTAAGCATTCTGTAAGAATGGCTTTGCATCGACGGAGGTTCTATGTTCCTATTTACAGGCGTGGTTCTGAGTATTAAGAGCATTGTCTCTTTTGTTCTTTATTTCTCCTGGAACAAAACTGGCGCTCTCGGCTGTCCTATTATAAGACGCCGATAGTAACTTCCCATGTTGTATAAGTTGTAATGAAACCTCACTTTGACATATCGTCGGTTTGGTTGGTTGAAGAATTTAATAGTTTCCATACCCGAATGTATTTTTGTTACGCTGGTGCTGGCTCTATTATTACCATATTATTGTTGTCTAGGGTTAGACTTTGTGGAGATTGAACTCAGTTGGAACTGGTATTTGTTTAATTAGCTCAGCTATGGTTCGATATTAATTTTCTATCAAAATGTTTTAAGTCTCTGTGCATGCAATTGTTGCTTCACTTCTTGACTGTTTAAACAGAGAATGCAATTGGGAAGAATACATGCGTAATGATTCTACAGGTCATGGATAGGGTTAATCTTCTTGTTTTCATTGCTATTTTGTAATTCGCTTGCACAGTAAATTTGTTTATTTATAAGTGGTTAAACGACCACCGCCACTTCCTCATCGAAGTTTCTGGCTTTTATAATAATACCTTCCGGTTATAAATGTTTGTCCGATAGTAAGTTTGTATTTAATCTAAGAAGGTTGGGATCTGTTAATTCATTGGCTCGCAGTCGTTTTCCTTTCAGGGTGAAATCATTTTCTTCTTTATTTTCTTCCCTTTCGGGATTGTCACCACAAATCCATGGTGCAACTTAGCTTCGGTTATATATGTATTTTGAATGAGGAAATTATTTATACAGGAATAAATCTCTGTGTTTTCAAATTCTTTAGAATTTAGTTTATTATTATGCCAAATAAGGGTCTCTGCTACCCAGCACGGTTTACTATGGTCGCTACTGCCCATAGGGTATTAGCCCGTTAGTGATGAGCCTGTAAGTCCATTAACTCAACGCTTTGAAAAATTTAAGAAGTCCAATGACGCTCAGCCTTCGCGAGTCAGGCTTGTTAAATTTACCTGCATTAACCCTTACGGTATGTTCGGTCTTACCTTGTCTCCTTGCTATCATTGTCTTTTCCATTCAATAATGTATTTGCAGATTGACATTTTTAGAACGATGCTTAACTTGTGTATCATCTTGTATTAAATCTTTAGGTTGACTGCATAAAGTAATAATTCTTTAAATTGTCTTACCCTTTTGGCTATTACAGGAGTACCATTCCACTAGTCTCATGAGCCTCTGCTCGAGTCTGTTATGTTCTTTATCCTACCACAATTTCCTTCGAAGTATCAAGAATTTCTAACTCTTTTTTTTCTTCTTTAAATACTTCCATATTATTTTCTTTACTCAGAGAATTACGATTCTTCAGAAAATTCTGAACAGAAACTCAATAATTTCTAGTATTACACATACCTTAATACATAGGCATTTTTCAGATATTCAACATTAAGTAAAGTAAATAATAGTTTACTTACCTGATCTCTGCAGAAAGACAGTAACCTGTTTCCGGATAGTGCTTCCACCTCGTTATCTGTCAATTGTCCACGCAACCATGAGATATGTCCTTCTCGACAATATCTCCCCCCGAGCTATCTTGCAAGGTCCCAACCTCTGCAAGTGCTTGCACACCAGGTGCATATGCTATCTGATCTCTACCAGACTTAGCATCCTCTTTCTTTACAGTCTGACCTTCCATCACGGTTTTTCCCTACCTCACCTTCTTTTCTTTTTGGTGTTTTTCAGTTAGGGGGAGTCAGTTAGGGTTATCTCCCAAAAACTGCTTGATGGCCAATTTCCCTTCTCGGAAATTGCCAGGTTCCCTTTTTTTAAAGAACCTTAACAAAATATTCCATAGGCAATAACTGGAAATTTTATAAATATATTTTTTTATTTAATCAACCATCAATTTTTTTTTGTAAATACTTATAGTAAAAAAAATAATTATAGCAGGATGTTTACAATGTTTCGGGATGTTACATCTCCTCGTCTTGAGATTGGACATTGGCCCGATGTCCTTCTGTTATGAACAGTCTTGGATAAGCCTTTTTAACAAGCTCTTCATCCTCCCAAGTGGCCTCATCAGGCCCAAAGTGCTACCATTGCACTTTAATTTGGGTAATAACTCGCTTCCGCAGTTGCACTTCTCTATGATCTAGGATGCTCAGTGGCTCGACCAAGACTTCTCCTTCCGATTCTACCTGCAATCAGTAATATTTTAATCAGTTTTTTTCTTTTATCATAACTTTTAATCTGGTCAATCTAGATTAATTCTTACCTGAATGTCCTACCAACGGATCACATGTTTAGGATCATACACGTATTTTTTTACTACCGAGACATGGAAAACATTATGGATCCGTATATGGCTTGGCAGGGCGAGCTGGTAAGCCACTGGCCCTATCCTTGCCAAAATTTGGAATGGTCCATAATACCGGGGTGCCAACTTAGCACATCCGCTCCACTGTAATGAACTTTTCTTAACCTGAATTCTTACATACACGTGGTCACCAACCTGGTGTTCCTTAAATCTTCTCTTTCGATCAGCAAATTTTTTTTGTCTATCTTGTGGAGCTTTTAGATTTACGCATACCCTTTTCACCATATCCTCCATCTCTTTGAGCATCTCTAGTCCCAGTCTTAATTTGTCTTCAGGTCCACTCCAGCTGGAGGGTGTCCGGCATTTCCGCCCATATAGGACCTCGAAGGGACTCATTCGTAACGAAGTGTGATATCCGTTATTATATGCAAATTCAACCAAGTGTAAGTACTCCTCCCATTGCGTTGGTTTTTGCATTACAAAAGCCCTTAACATGTCTTCTACCACTTGATTCACTCGTTCTGTTTGACCGTCGGTCTGGGGGTGGTAAGCTGTACTGAAGTTCAGCTGTGTCCCCAATTTTGCGAATAATGTTCTCCAAAAAGATGATGTGAACTTCACGTCACGATCAGAAATTATTGTTCTCGGAAGTCCATGCAGTTTGAACAAATTTTGCATAAAAATGTGGGAAATTTGCACAGCCCTGTATGTGGATTACACATGTATAAAATGGGCTGCTTTACTCAATTTATCAACCACCACCATAATAGAATAATTATTTTTCTTTGTCCTAGGCAGGCCGGTTATGAAATCCATAGAAATGGTTTCCCATTTCCATTCCGGAATAGATAAGGGTTGTAGTAACCCTGCTGGTTGTTGATGCTCTACTTTAATTTGCTGACATTCCAAACACCGCGCTAAATATTCAGCTACATTCCTTTTCATCCCAGGCCATTGGTATTCTTTTCATAGCGCAGTGATCATCTTTTGATACCCATGGGTGCCCAGCATAATGGCTGGTGTGAAATTCATCTAAAATTAGATTTTTAAGACTTTTTTGATCAGGTACATACAGTCTCTTTTTATAAAGCAACATTCCTTCACTATCTATCTCATATTCTTGCTGATTTCTTTTGCTGGTAGGCTGTTGTACTTGCTGTTTTATTTGCTGATATTCAACGTCTTGTTCTGTTGCCCTTTTTATCATTTCCTTGAAAGGATTTTTCCACTCACTGGAGGAGATTTCATACAAACATTGTACCTTCCGACTTAAAGCGTCGGCCACCCGATTTTCTTTCCCTTTCAAATGTTTAATATCAAAGTTAAACCCACTTGGGAAATCTTCCCAGCATGCTTGTCTTGCATTCAATGCGGGCTGGCTGAAATAACTGGTCAGACTGTGATGATTTGTTAGTAACAAAAATTTCCTCCCCATGAAATAATGTCGCCACATCTTCAGTGCGTGTATGACGACCGTTAACTCTAAGTCATAAGCAGAGTACTTTTGCTCGTGTTCCTTTAACTTTCTTGATTCATAAGCAATCACTTTCCCTTCCTGCATTAATACACCTCCCACCCCTTCCTTGCTTGCATCAGTGCACACCACGTAATCTTTATTAGGGTCAGCTATGCTTAGGATGGGTGCTATGATGAGCAGATGCTTAAGTTGCTCAAAGCGTTTTTGACATTCCGGGGTCCATTTGAATGCCCTTCCTTTTTTTTGTAAGGAGGTGATAGGGTATGCTATTCTTCAAAAAGCTTCCACAAATCGTCGGTAATAGCCAGCTAATCCCATAAAGGATCTTATATCCGCTACGTCCTTTGGTATGGGCCATTCCATGATGGTCCTTATCTTTTCAGGATCTACTGCAATCCCCCTTTTGGTGATTATATGGCCCAAATATTGTATTTCTTCCTTGAAGAAATCACACTTACTAAACTTTCCATATAACTGGTGTTCTCGGAGGGTTTGTAGTACCTGCTTAAGGTGTTCTTTGTGCTCTTCAATAGAACGGGAGTATATCAATATGTCATCGATGAATATCAGCACAAATTTGTCCAAGAATTGGCGAAACACACTGTTCATTAAACACATGAAAGTGGCAGGGGCATTGGTTAACCCAAAAGGTAGCACCACAAACTTGTAGTGCCCGTACCTTGTTCTGAAAGTTGTTTTAGCGATGTCTTCTTCCCTAATCTTGATCTGGTGGTAACCTGAGCGCAAATCAATCTTGGAAAACACCGTTGCACCCTTTACTTGATCAAAAAGTTCATCGATTCGGGGCAGAGGATATTTATTCTTGATCGTCAGCTTATTCAGCTGACGATAATCTATACACATTCGTAGAGTTCCGTCCCTTTTCTTAACAAATAGCACTGGGGCTCCCCATGGAGACACACTGGGGAGAATATAATGCTTGTCTAATAATTCTTGTAATTGCATCTTTAATTCTGTTAGCTTAGGTACGCTCATTCTATAAGGTGCTCATGTTACCGGTGCTGCCACTGGTATTAATTCAATGGTAAAGTCCATATCTATTTTAGGTGGCAATCCGGGGATCTCTTCTGGAAATACATCCGCAAACTCTCGTATCACCGGGATGTTGTCCAGGGTGGCTGTTTTATTCTTTGAATCAACATAGCCCACTTGGATAGCATAAATTTGGCAACCTTTCCTTAGGTATTTTGCTAATTGGGATGCTGTTATTGGCCAAATCTGCATAGGTTGCTTGATTCCTTGTATCTCCTGTCTCTCTCCAAATTCGTTCTTATAATTAATGGTCTTTGTTTTGCAATTTATTAAAGACCAGTGCTTTTCTAGCCAGTCCATGTTGATCAACACATCGTATGAACCCAAAGGAAGCACATTTAAATCTGCTACTATTTGCTGTCCCACTATTGTTAAAGGGCAGTTATTAATTTTCGCCAGTACTCGCCTCTTGGCCCCTATAGCTAGCTGTACTAGCCATGAATTCTTAAATTTAATAGGCTGTAATTTACAGTATTCTACTACCTTTGGACTAACGTAACTTAAGGTAGCTCCTGGATCTATTAAAACAGCTACAGAAAGGTTTGAAATTTTACCTTCGAATTCCACCATGGTCGGCTGATATTCTGCTTGACGATCATCTAGGGCTGTGTTTATCCTTGGCATGCTATGCCCCACATCACCAACTGTTGATGCTTCATGGATTTGGGACACCTGCTCATTTCCCTTTCGTTGCGGACAGTTTTTGACATAATGAGGTCCTCCACAACCCCAACATTGTACTGGGGGTCGAGCTGCCCCTTCAACCTCAAATCTGGTAGGCTGTTCATTCATTCTGGATTTGCTAGCTGGTTTAGATTTAAATGAACTTCTCTTCATAGTTTTGTTGTTCTGTCCCTTGTTAATCCCCTTACTTCCTCCACTGCGATTTCCTTTATTGGCCCCAACTACCTTGTTACCTCTTTTCTCTTTCCATCTCTTATTCGGGGCTTCTCCTTTCTGTTTATTCTACTGGTAGCAGATTCTGGCCTTGCGGATGGCTTCATCCATGGTCCTAGGATTGTCAAACTCAATCCTTTCTCGTATGTACAAGGGTAAACTTCTAACAAATCTTTGCACCTTAGCTTTTTCTTCTCTAATATAAGGCACATAACGAAGCAGGGAAGTAAACCGGGTGATAAATTCGTCCATAGTCTGCTGTCCCAGTCGCAAGTCATGAAACTCCTTTGCCTTCTCATCGTAGAAATGTTCAATTAAATATCTTTCTTTAAAATATTTCTGAACTTTTTCCCAAGTTATGTTCTGTTCGCCCACTCCCTTTACGATTTTAACTTCCTCCCACCATAGGGTCGCCTTCCCTTGTAACTGGAAGATAGCCAGTTGTGCCTTCAGATTATGATCATATTCATACAGTTGAAAATATTTATTCATGTTCATTAACCATGCTTCAGCCGCTTCCTCTTGTTCCCCGTCAAAATACGGAGGTTTAATTTTTCGAAATTCCCCTTGCAACTCTATTCGTTGTCGTTTCCAGGTCTGTTGTTCAGATGCATTATCAGACCGTTCCTCCCTCTCTTCTGATCTCTCAGATTCTGTGTGATGGATTTGTTCTTCTGACATCCTCTGCTACTCTATAATGGGATTTGCTAGGGGCGGGTTCTATTTGTCAGATAGACTTTTTAAATTTCTTTCTTGTTCCAACGTTAGACGGGCATTATCTTCTCATAAACGCGCCATTTCATTCTTCAGTTCTTGTACCATCTCTAATATTGCCAGGTTTGTGCTATGTGTCTCCTCCCCGAGCTGTACCCACAATTCTAGGTTATCCCCACGATTTAGTGCAGGTCCTTGACCCACTGTAGATTTATGCGGGGCGTTGCCAGCTCTTCACATACTTAATGCCTACTGCCTCTCCTTTGTTGTCCTGAGTTTAACATGAAACAGAACCAACAAGGTAGTCAGCAATATTAACTTTTCATTTCAATTATACATGAATGGCGACTGTGACAGAACACAAGTTTTTTTTTTTTTTTTTTTTAAGACATTCCTTATCTGCTCAATTATCCCAGAGGTCACACAGTATGGAAACTTTCGCTCTGATACCACTTGTAACGATTCCTCTTCATAAGATTTCTTTTTTAGTTATTTATTTATTTATTTTATTTTTTTTATATATATTCATATAGTAACATTGGGGCAATACGAGAATGTTAATTAATTATTTTACCGCCCCACAGGTCGACGACCTATCCAGCTGTATAGCTGATGTGTCAACCGTGGCGCGAGTACACAGTTCGTCCTATCTTCAAGGCACATCCTTTTTTGGATTGTCACACACTTTTAAGCCAGTTTTTAATGCTCTTGCTCCATAACATTTACTTGGCTGTGCGGATTCATTGGGTTTATTATTTTATTGTTTTCGCACCATCCTTCTGCTTGTCACATTGTATGGATATCCAATTTTTCATCGAACTTCACCATACTACATTAAACACTGCCTGTCTGCTTTAATGTGGCATGGCAGGGAAATCTCTGGAATCCACGGCCTTGGGATTACTCCAGTTCATCGACGGTGGAGAGATGGTGTTGTTGATTCAACCGTCCATTTTCATTGAGGAGGGTATAACCCCACCATTTCAAAGGAAGAGGGTTCATTTGGTCTCGGCCTTTGGCGTTTGCTCTGCTTCGCAGCGTCTTCTTTGCTCCCACACTCCATTCGGTGGACGAGCTAGGACTCTGGTGGCACGATGCGGCACCGACATCTAACCTTTGTTTAACTTTATCTTCCCCAGGTGATTGTATGTTTTCTGTTCCTATTCATGTATGTTTCAACATTTAATGGTTGTTCTTGGTTTTTACTGTGCTAATCTTGGCATGCATCCTGTAGGAACAGAGAAGATGCAAGGATATCTGAGTACCCATTCCATATGCCAACGAGTCATTCACTTCTTTCCGGGTAAGCGTTCTGCAAGAATGGCTTTGCATCGACGGAGGTTCTATAGTCCTGTTTACATGCGTGGTTCTAAGTATTAAGAGCATTGTCTCCTTTGTTCTTTATTTCTCCTGGAACAAAACTGGGGCTGTCAGCTGTCCTATTATAAGATGCCGATAGTAACTTCCCATGTTGTATAAGTTGTAATGAAACTACACTTTGACATATCGTCGGTTTGGTTGGTTGAAGAATTTAATAGTTGCCATACCCGAATGTATTTTTGTTATGCTGGTGCTGGCTCTATTATTACCATATTATTGTTGTCTAGGGTTAGACTTTGTGGAGATTGAACTCAGTTGGAACTGGTATTTGTTTAATTAGCTCATCTATGGTTCGATATTAATTTTCTATCAAAATGTTTTAAGGCTCTGTGCATGCAATTGTTGCTTCACCTCTTGACTGTTTAAACAGAGAATGAAATTGGGAAGAATACATGCGTAATGATTCTACAGGTCATGGATAGGGTTAATCTTCTTGTTTTCATTGCTATTTTGTAATTCGCATGCACAGTAAATTTGTTTATTTATAAGTGGTTAAACGACCACCGCCACTTCCTCATCGAAGTTTCTGGCTTTTATAATAATACCTTCTAGTTATAAAGGTTTGTCCAATAGTAAGTTTGTATTTAATCTAAGAAGGTTGGGATCTGTTAATTCATTGGCTCGCAGTCGTTTTCCTTTCAGGGTGAAATCATTTCCTTCTTTATTTTCTTCCCTTTCGGGATTGTCACCACAAATCCATGGTGTGACTTAGCTTTGGTTATATATGTATTTTGAATGAGGAAATTATTTATACAGGAATAAATCTCTGTGTTTTCAAATTCTTTAGAATTTAGTTTATTATTATGCCAAATAAAGGTCTCTACTACCCAGCGCGGTTTACTATGGTCGCTACTGCCCATAGGGTATTAGCCCATCAGCGATGAGTCGGTAAGGCCATTAACTCAATGCTCTCAAAAATTTAAGGAGTCAAGCGGCGCTCAGCCTCTGCGAATCAGGGTTGTTAAATTTACCTGCATTAACCCTTACGGTATGTTCATTCTTACCTTGTCTCCTTGCTATCATTGTCTTTTCCATTCAATAATGTATTTGCAGATTGACATTTTTACAACGATGCTTAACTTGTGTATCATCTTGTATTAAATCTTCAGGTTGACTGTATAAAGTAATAATTCTTTAAATTGTCTTACCCTTTTGGGTATTATAGGAGTATCATTCCACTAGTCTCGTGAGCCTCTACTCGAGTCTGTTCTGTTCTTTATCCTACCACAATTTCCTTCGAAGTATCAAGAATTTCTAGCTCTTTTTTTTTTCTGTAAATACTTGCATAGTATTTTCTTTACTAAGAGAATTACGATTCTTCAGAAAATTCTGAACAGAAACTCAGTAATTTCTAGTATTACACATACCTTAATACATAGGCATTTTCAGATTTTCAACATTAAGTAAAGTAAATAATAGTTTACTTACCTAATCTTTGCAGAAAGACAGTAACCTGTTTCCGGATAGTGCTTCCACCTCGTTATCTATCAATTGTCCACCCAACCATGAGATAAGTCCTTCTCGACAATATCTACCCCCGAGCTATCTTGCGAGGTCCCAACCTCTGCAAGCACTTGCACACCAGGTGCATATGCTATCCGATCTCTACCAGACTTAGCATCCTCTTTCTTTACCGTCTGACCTTCCAGCACGGTTTTTCCCTACCTCACCTTCTTTTCTTTTTGGTGTTTTTCAGTTAGGGGGAGGCAGTTAGGGTTATCTCCCAACAACTCCCTGATGGCCAATTTCCCTTCTCGGAAATTGCCAGGTTCCCTTTTTTTAAAGAATCTTAACAAAATATTCCATAGTCAATAACTGGAAATTTTATAAATATATTTTTTTATTTAATCAACCATCAGTTTTTTTTGTAAATACTTATATTAAAAAAAATAATTACAGCAGGATGTTTACAATGTTTCGGGATGTTACATATATTTTATTTGCTAATGTTAATGTCCAACTTAATGTATTTAATAAGTATATTTTATTTGCTAATGGTAATCTCCAACGTAATATATTTGATAAGTATGTTTTTGATGTGGTTTTTGAATTTTTTGAGTTATTAAATGTTATTTTTGTTTTTTTTTTTAAAGTTTGGTGGGACTACATCTTCATCGTGTTTAATATATTTTTTTCCTGATCAGGGCGGGGAGTTGAACTAGTGACTTCACATCAATGAGTGCCATAACCGTCTATCCAAGTTCAATATTTAAACATACAAACAAATAAACATTTAATTTTATAATAATTTTTTCATAATATAAATAAGTGATTTCATGCTAGTCATTCTTTAATATAATTTTTTTTAAAAATTTAAAATTTAAATTACTCTTTTCAAAATATATATTTATATATATATATATATATTATATATAATTTACAAAATTCACAAATTTTAAATTATATAGTTTCCTTTAAACTTCTAAAATACATTATACCATTACATTAGTACAATTATATATATTGAAACAGTAAAATAATATTTTTTTAATTAACTTTAAAAAACATTTTATTTATAGTTAGAATTTATATATATTTAAATAATAATAATATTTTTATAATTAATCTTAAATAAAAATATATAATAAAAACTTTGCTCATGTTTTAAAGAAGTTGTTTTTAGTGCGATTTTTTGGATTTTTCCAGTGTTTGGTGAAAAAGATTGAGGTGAATTTATTTTGTTGTTACCTAAAATTAATTTTTTAATTGTATATATAAATTCATCACCCTAAAAAACCCTCTTTCATTGTGTAGAGTTAACCATCAAACTAAAAACAACTCTATTTTAATAAATTCATAACTAACAAAATAATAAATTCATAACTAACACTTAATATTTTTGAAATAATATAATAATAATAATATTTTTTTAATATAGAAAACATATAAGAAAAAACTTTGGTAGCAATTCACAACTAATGTACCCCCAAACATTTTTTAACTCACATCCACTTCACATGCTTGAATTTTAAATCAAATTTGGTAAAATATCACATCAACATTGTTGTTTTCGTAAATTCACCCCTTGTCATCACATACATTGTTTTTTATAATATAGTTCTCACTATGTAATAATTACATGCACGAAATTATACATTTATTCTCCATCAATATACACATTTTTTTTATAATTTAATTTTACACCATGTAAAAATTACATGCACCAAATCTAAGTTTTTAATTGACAGCAAAACAAAATAGAAATATTATAATGTGGAATGAATAAAAAATTTATGTAATATATTCACAACAATATCTTCATTATGTAATATGACATATATTTATTCTGAATCGATATATCATATCCACGTTCTTTTTATAATATAATTTTCTACTATGTAATAATTACATGCACGAAATTATACATTTATTCTCCATCAATATACACATTTATTTTATAATTTAATTTCATACCATGTAATAATTACATGCACGTAATCTAAGAGTTTAATTGTCAACAAACCAAAATAGAAATATTATAATGTGGAATGCATAAAAAATTTATGTCATTCTGTAATTCTAACAAGTTCACGTTTTTCTTCCTGAATTATTGTAATAATTTTGGCGACGGAATTCAAAAAGAGTCTGATAGTTACATCCCTTAAACATTGTATACAGTTTTTTATTATAATTACCGCAGCTATGGCAATACACATTTTTTTTGTTTTTGGTGTTTATTAGTTAATTTTTGACCAAAAAAAAAATTAACTCATTTATTCCTACGTTAGTTTAAAATTTAACTCATTTTTTCCTAAGTTAGTTTAGCTGTGAATTTTTTTTGTTTTTTTTTAAAGGTTATTTAAATTTATTTATTTGTATTGTGATTCGTTACGGTTTTATTATAGGTTTGTTAGTAACTTCTTATATTTATTAGTTACTAATTTTTTGTTTTTAGTTTTATGTCTTTTCTATTTAACTTTTTCTTTTCTTTTTTTTCATTTTTTCTGTTATTTCCATTTTCATGGATTATAGTTTTTTCTAGTTTTTTCTTCATATTTTCAATTTAAGATAACAAATTTTAAAATAAAAAATAATTTAAATTTTTTTCCCTACTTTTTTATAGTTTTATTATCTTTTTAATTTGACTTACAATTTGTTTTTATTTTAAAAATCTTTTTTCAATATTTCTTTTGTAGTTTTCTTACTTTTTAATTTGACTTATATTTTTTTTGTTTTTTTATTTCCTTTGAATTTAACTTTTTTTATTTTTCCATTATTTCTATTTTCATGAATTATAGTTTTTTCTACATATTTTCAATTTAAGATGATAGATTTTAAAAAGAAAAAATATGGAATTTTAAATTACAAATTTTAAAAAGAAAAAAATAATTCCCAATTTTTTTTAGTTTTATTACTTTTTAATTTGATTTATAATTTTTTTGTTCTTTTAAAATTCTTTTCCCAATTGTAATGTCTGTCTCAACCAAAATACAATAATAATAAAAAAAACCTATTTATAATACCACATAAATGTAACAACATCATCATCATCATCATGAATGTTTCCAAGGCTTACCATATAATACGGGTTCAATGTTTAAGCATTAATATAAGTTTGAGGTTAAATTAAATGAATTTTGGGAAAATCCGATGGTTCGACATTCCGTACACTTCACTATATATTGCATAATTTAATGGGACTAATGACAAACAATACTACATGATGGTTTGTTGTTCCCATGGTTGATGTCAATGCATGCCATCGCCAGAAGGCTCTAGCGGCTTGCGACATCTGGCTTTGCTTTTACCATCTGATCCAGGGTTGGCGATTCAACGACTCTGAGCAAGTAGGGGTTATCTTCGTATCTGATCCTCCCATGTTCAGTGGTCAGTGGTGTCACTTGGGTGATGTCATTCTCTGGTTTCTCTGCTCTACAACTGATTCATTCCTCCGCTATGCTGAGAGGCTTTGTGCTTGTTCATCCTAGTTCCGATGGGGTTTTGGCTGATGTCATTCTCTAGTTTCTCTGCTCTGCAACAGAATCATTCCTCTGCTGCGCTGAGAGGCTTTATGCTTGTTCGTCCCGGTTCTAATGGGGTTTTTTTCCATGCTTCATCCAATAGGTACTCTACTACACTATTTTCTCATTTCTCTCCCAGTGGATGTTAACCATCATCATCAACATCAACAACGTTTCCAAGGCTTACCATATAATATGGGGTTCAATGTTTAAGCATTAATACAAGTTTGAGGTTAAATTAAATCAATTTTGGGAAAATCGAATGGTTCAACATTACATATACTTCACTATACATTGCATAATTTAATGGGATTAATGATAAACAATACTACATGATGGTTTGTTGTTAATGTCAATGCAAGTGATCGCCAGAAGGCTTTGGCGGCTTGCGACATCTGGCTTTTCTTTTATCGTCTTATCTGGGGTTGGTGATTCGACAACTTTGAGCAAGTAGGGTTTATCTTCGTAACCACTCCTCCCGCGTTCAGACATCAGTGGTGTCACTTAGGTGATGTCATTCTTTGGTTTCTCTGCTTTGCAATTGAATCATTCCTCTGTTGCACTGAGAGGCTTTATCCTTGTTCATCTCGGTTCCAATGCGGTTTTGGGTGTTGTCATTCTCTGGTTTCTCCTCTCTGCATCTGAATCATTCCCACACTGTGTTGAGAGGCTTTATGCTTGTTCGTTTGGGTTCCGATGGGGATTTTTGCCATGCTTCATCCAATAGGTACTCTGCTACACTATTTTCTCATTTCTCTAGGTTGTTGCCTCTTACTGTCCATTCCTCCTCAGGGTTACTTAGATGGGTTCTGCATTCATTTCCCTGTACAGGAAGTACTCACTTTTGCCAGTTTATCTGTCCAATAGAAGAAAAATAGGGAGGCTTTTGATCTCGAGAAGGTAAGCAGCAGAGGCTATCTTAAAATTATTCAAGATTTTCTTCCCCATTTTCTAATTTAATCACTGATATTTTCTTTTCTTGGTTTCTTGGCACAGGTGGGCTACACTCCTCTGAAATTGGTTTATCTCAGGTATTCTCTGGTGAGATTTTCATTGATTTGATTAATAGTTCAATGGGTAGGGTTTCTAACTTCATTCTTTGTGTGGTGATAGGTACAATCCCATGCCAAGTTCACTCCTTTTACGACCGTGGTGGCTTTCAATGCATATTTACCACTCATGGATTTGCATTCTTATTTTCAGGTTGGTCTCAATGTTCAACCTTACAACACTTACTCAGTTCCAATGGTTTTGTATGGTCATTCTGCTTGAGTTCTTCGCTGGCTATCATTCTTGCTATAATGGGTGAACTCAACTGTTTGTTTTTGTTTTGGGTGATGGTTATACACCAGTCGTAGCCAGATGTTAATATGTTATTTAAATGGTTTTTGGGAACTTTGCGAGCCGCATTGGTTCCAACTTTCTCGGGCATAGCCCGTGTGACTTGGTCTTATCGAGGGTTTAAGTTAATTGCTCTTTCTCTATTTTGGATTATTTGTGAAAATAGCTTATATGCACGTTTTGAAGTGCTCCACTGTTATGCATACAATTTGAAGATTATATGGGTTTATGTTCTCACTTTTGAAAACATACAAGGCTTCTACAATCGGACTTATCACTCTACCTCAATGGATGATTTCAAATTTGAACTATGGTTTAGTGTTTTCCTTAAACAGAATGAAAGGATTGTTGTTTTAATTCTTCCTGGTTTGAGTAACAGTTATTATAAATCCTTGTGTTCAATAAAGAGAATTATTTTGATTAGAGGCATTAATAGAGTTCTTAGAGATTTTATTGATTACTGTATACTATTTCTTGCTTTTTGATTTATAATTACCGGGAAATATTAGACAGGTTAACATACAGATTTGTCACTAAATATACAATATACAATTCTCAGAAAGCTTGAAGGATATAAGTACTATTCTTTTTCAATAATTAAATCATTCTATTGGCTATACTGAGCATACATTCTATTCTATTAGCATCTCTTCCCTCAATGTCTATGATATCTGATTTTTTATAACTAAGATATTTAGTTACAATGCTTCTATTTTAAATATCATGTATCATCCTACATAGCTATCCTCTGTTCGAAATCATAATTAGTTCTCTGGAATAAATACTTCTAACTAATTTAAGTGGCAAAACTAGAAATTCCAATTTTAGTTAACAAAGTAATGATGTTAATATCTTTTTCTGTTAATAATTCTTAAAAATGGGATTAGACTACTTATTTGTTCACAACATTAATAATTATGTAATTCTGTTCTTTGCTTGGAAGGTCTCACCACCCAGTTGTGAGTCTAGAAATTACGTCCAGACTCTCCCCCAAGCTATTCCTTCTCCACACAGTCAACAATTCTGTTGCAGTTAGATATCTTGGGCTTCAAGACGCACAATCCAACCTCAAGTCACATGCCTCTTGGGCTTCAAGACAAACAATCCAACCTCAAGTCACATGCCTCTCCAACTGTATTCGGCTTCAAGACGCACAATCCAACCTCAAGTCACATGCCTCTTGGGCTTCAAGACAAACAATCCAACCTCAAGTCACATGCCTCTCCAACTGTATTCAAGACTTTCCGACTCGTTTATTCCATTCAACTCAAGGAAAGGCTTCAGGATGCACAATCCAACCTCAAGTCACATGCCTCTCCAACCGTATTCGAGACTTTCCCAGTGGTTTATTCCACTCAACTCAAGGAAATCTGGGCAGCATTGTTTTCCCCCCTTTACTCATCTGATCTCTTCTTTCCTTTCTCTCTGGCTCCCCAGCCTTTTCTCTCCTCCTCCTCTTGAGGAAGAAGATGAGTAACTGTTTTTTTTAACTGTTTCAGGAGGTTAACAACTCTTTCCTTCAGTTTTTGTTAAAATATTTGAACTCCTAATTATTCATTAATTAGGTAACAAAATATGTTCTAGCCTCTCACACTTAGTCATTTAGCATTCCATGTCAAATAAAGTAAAAAATAAAACTGGGTAACCATCGTAAATGTTTATGCAGTGTCTTTTAAATTTTTTTCCCAATATTTCTTTTTTAGTTTTTATATATATTTTTTGTCTTTTTGTATTTTTTTTCTAATTTTCAATTAGAGTTACATTAATCATAATTGTTTTCCTACTTTGTTGAATTTGTTTTATTTAATAGTAGTTTCAATAATGTCTGTCTCCAAGTATATCAAAAATTCAAGAAATTGATCTTATAACAAGAAATTGAATTCAAGAATTCAAGAAATTAATTTTCTTGAATTCAAGAAGTTGATTTATCTTTTATTTTTTATTTATTTTTATTTAATTCATTGGGTCAAAGGATTTGAAACTCGAACTGGGATATTATCAGGATCCCAGTTTGGAGTTCCATATTCTTTTCAAGTCGTTGGAGATTGTTCAATTTCTGATATATTTCAATTGGTTTATTAAAGTTTTTTTTATCTTTTTTCCTTGAATGGAACACAAAAGATTGGTCTCAATTACCACGAAAAACATTAATGTGTGAATTTTTTTAAAGTCGTTTAATCCACTACAACTTAATTGGTTTGTTAAAGTTGTTTTATCTTTTTTCCTAGAATGGAACACAAAAGATTGGTCTCAATTATGATGCCAAACATTAATGTGTGAATTTTGTTAAAGTCGTTTAATCCATTGCAACTTTATTATTCCTGGTTTTATTCAAACTCACAGACAAATTCAATCAATTTAATACATAATTTTTTAAATGATTTTTATTTTATTGTCGGCCGAAATATTTTAGAAACTAAGTATTTTGATTAGAAACTAAGTGTTTTGATATCCATATATAGTTATTAGTGATTTAATTTATATAACTTTTCTAGTTACAATTTAGTTGTTAAATTAGTAGTAAAGCAATTGTTATTACAAATTATTCATAAATATTAATTAACATGTTTTTACAATTTAATTTAAAAATCAATTTAATACTAAATCACAAATTATACATAATTTCAAATCAATTTTTCTCTACAAAAGAAAAAGACGTCATTTGAGCGATAAAAATAAAATTTGTGTTTCATATTCCCATGCTTTCATTGTTAGATAGCTAATCCTCGTTTTGAGTCGCTATTGGAGTCGTGTTAGTTTGAGTCGTTACTGGAGTCCAAAAAGACCTGAAACTAATTCAACTATTTCTTGTATGTATTAATATGAACACATTGTACACCATTGATTCAAATCATTAATATACATTTTATTTAGTTTCCAAATTAATTATCTTACAGTTGTATCAGAGCGGAGGTTAATCTGATATGTCAAATAAAATGAGCCACTAGTCTTGTGGCCATCCAAGTCATTGGGCAAGAAGAGGAGTTATATTTCCATGAAATCTTGGAACACCGTCTGTTTTGTGTTTCCACTATAAAAGGCTCATGTTGTAATCAGTCTTGCAGACAAAGGTTTTCCTAACAATAATAAAAAAGGTTGAACTGATGGTCTCGTTATTGTTGAGCGGCGGTGGAAGATTCATGTTCATATCTTGTATCACCATTTAATACAGTCAAGGTCAATAGATAATTGAGAGTAGCAGAGGGCCAAAAATTCGCCATATTGTTGTCCTCAATGGAGTTAAGAAGCATAAAAAAAAATGTAGACGGGGAAAATGCTGAGAGGGAGAGAGAAATGAGTGAGTAGTTTCGTTGATGTTATATCATGTCTTTCGATATATAAATTTGAGGTAGGTGACCAATATTTGATGTTCCCTTTCCAAATTTTATCCATATTAATTTCTTTGAAAGTGCAAGGGAAATAGGTGATTTGTTTTGGTCAAATCTGCTCCTGAAATACATAATCTGACCGTAGACTATTAGAGGCAGAACTTGTTTATTTCGATTAGGTTCTTGCTGTTACTGTTGTTGGAGTTCACATTCTACTGGTCTTGTTGTATGCTAGAAATAAGAGGAATGTTGAATGATAGTTTTGCTACAATTATTCGATTAACAACTGGTAGTGGCTACTGTGGGTTTGACATCCAGTTTTTCAAATTGACGAGACATTGAAAATTTGTTTCTTCATATGATTCAAAGGAAACATGGTTGTCCCTCCAATAGTGAAGGCATAAAACCTTTTTCTCATAAGTGTTGTGGAAATAAGAAAGAGTTGGGAATCGAAGGTGAATAGACATTTTAACAACACTTAAGGATTTTGTAGATTGAATGGCTAAATTAGCGAACTAGTCCATCAAGTGGAGAAGCAATTGAGTGGCGTATGGCTTCATTTATCAGCGTGAAGAAGTTTGAGGGTTTTCCTTCTCACAAAGAGGAGATGCACACAATTAGACCATCGCATTGCCAAGGTATGTGGGTTTTTTCGAGACATTAATTTAATTTTACTGCGAGGTATATAACATCTTATTTAAGTTCTTAGTCGAAACCATTGCCTGGCTAAAAATTTACGGGTGGAGCATCACCGGCTACCCTACATTAGAGCCTACAAATCACATGGTGTAATGCAATTAAATAGAATATGCAAATCAGACTTGATCATTGATTGTGTAGGAGGAGTGGAATTGATATTGTTATACACTGCAAACCAGTCATGTGTCTTAATCACTTAAGCCAAGATAGAATAATTAAAAAAAATAGTACCTTTGATAACTAATATATATTATAAATCATAGGAAGCATGGAAAAAGTGTAAACTATTTCTTGAAAAATGCATTTGTAAAATGATCTAGGAATGGTTGATTGTTTTTCTCCTTGCAGTGTTTATTTATATGCCTAACTCATTTTTTTTCTAAAGGATTCTCTTCTAGGTCATAGAGAATATCTGGAGCTATTACATTGTGCTACAATTTTCTCAATTCCTTAGAACCCTCAGCACTTAAATCTGTGAACCCAGTCTAGCAGAATAAGCATTCAAAATTCGACATAGGAATAATTGGAGCCGTCGTTGAGATGTCATGTTGACCTCTTTGAAGGTGAAGAGATTTTCAGTTTAGTCTAGCGATGAGCTTTTATTAAATTTTGACTAAAATAATTCTTATTGAATTTTACCATGCATTATTTTTGGAGAGAAAAGTTTTGTGTTTTTCTTGGAGAGTAGATATTAAAACGATCAACCTGCAGTTTGGATATTAAAATATATATAAAATAAGTTAGTTTGGTTGAAAAAATTAACGATAATAGTTAAAAGTTTGAGAGAGTTAATTTAATATTAATTCTATGAACAAAATTTTTGTATAGAACTTTGGGAGGACAACTCATTAAAAGAATGAAGAAATTACAAAGGTTTGTATGATGATTTTTTTGGATAATGACATTTGAATGAGAAAAAATATATATGGTGGAAATGGTGATATTGGTAGTAAGATATATTTGAATTGGATGAGTGGAAGCTTTACAAGAAGATTCTTTTGAATTGTAATTAAATTGGACGAACGTTGCAAACCATTGAAACCCCTTGAGAAGATTATTTTTCTACCTAGTCATAAGGGTTTGTTGATTTGAAAGGAGAGAAGTTGACTTGAAAAAAAATGTGTAGATTCTTTTAAATTTTTGCTTAAGATTTGGTTTGAAAAATTATTTTGAAAGAATTCAAATGGCATAGTAGAGCATTATTATCGGTAACGGATGCCCCAAGGAAAGAAAATGAAAACACCTAGTAAGCAACCTAAAAGCCCTAGCATGACTCATGAAGAAGAGGAAGAAATTCTATATGATATATGAAAATTACAAGAACAAGTGCAACAAATGTCACGCTCACAAAAGCTAACAATGGTGTTGAATCTAAGATAAAGGGCATGGAAGCTAAGATGGATGATTTGAAGATAGATTTGAAGAAAGATTTAAAGAGAGACATGGCGGATTTGAAGACAGACATGGCAGATTTGAAGACAGATTTGACAAATTTTTTACAAGAAATACTTACTAATGGTGAAAAGGTTGTAAAGGAAACTCATGATGCGAACAAAAGAAATGTTTATCATGATTTCATTGACTCTAATGTGGGATCAAAGACCCAACGTATTCCAAAAATCGATATGAGGAAGTTTGATGGCAAGGATCCCGCAACATGGATATTATAGATGGAGCAATTTTTCGATCTCAATAATGTGCAAAACACACAAAAGGTATGTATTGCAACTTTATATTTGGAACCAAATCAGTTTGTATGGTATCAATGGCTTTGCTTTGTAAACAAATTATCACTTCGGCAATTTTTACGGAAGAATTGATAGCACATTATGAGGATACAAAAAGCGACACCTTTTTTAGCCAATTGATAAGTCTCAAACAAGAGGGTTCAGTAATGGAGCACATTGAGGAGTTCCAAAAATTGAACATAAGGGTAAAAAATATTCGAGAGGAGAATAGGATTTATGTGTTCATAGGGTCTTTAGATGATAATATCCAACATGATGTTCGCCTTCGGGAACCTGATTCATTAGAGAAGGCATTCAGGTTAGCAAGAAAAGTGGAAAGCAAAGTTATGGCAACCAGGAAGCATACCACTCACAACTATAAAGATGGAAGTGTTGTTGCCCATATTCTTCCGCAACCTATAAGGTTGACACCAAAACAATTAGAAGAAAAAAGAGCAAAAGGGCTTTGTTACAGTTGTGATAGAAAATACACTAAAGGTCATAAGTGTGTTGAGAAGAAATTATTCTACATAGATTGCGAAGAGGAAGAAGAAAAGGAGAAAGAAAGGAAAGGAAAGGTCAAAAGAAGAGGATATACTCCAGGAACAAAGCCTAGAAAGAAGAAATGAATCGACCATATCTTTAATGGCTTTGGCTGGAACTACCACTCTCAAACCATCAAGATAGAAGGACAATCAAGAGAAAAAGTAATAGTGTGATTATTCAGGAAGTACCCAATTTTATTGATTGTAAGGTAGCAAAAGAATTGAATTGCTTCTTATATCCAGCACCAGAGTGTCAAGTGATGGTTTCAAATGGAGGAACAATAAATTGCTCTGGAAAGTGCCATAATATCAAGCTATTGATGGGAGAATATGTATTGACCAGCCCAATGCTTTCCATTCCAATGGGAGGTGTTGATGTTGTACTAGGAATCCAATGGCTACAATCCTTGGGTACAATAGCTTTTAGTTTTCAAGAACTTTTCATGAAATTTGCTGTGGAAGGAAAGGAAGTTGAATTAAGGGGTATTGCAGGGAAACCATGAAAGATAATTAGCTCTAATGATATGATAAAGCTTCTAAAAAAGGAACAAAGGGGTGTAATTGCACAATTATGTTCACTAAATGTTTCCACATTGGAATCATCTATTTCTCCATATCTCCAAAAAGTCTTGAACCATCATTCCAAGGTATTTGAGACTCCCAAAGGTCTCCCACATATTTGTGATCATGATCATGCTATTCATATGATTCCAGGAAGTGTTCCTCCGAACATCAGGTTGTACAGCTATCCATATTCCCAAAAGAGTGAAATTGAATGTATGGTTGTAGAAATGCTAGAGGCTAGTGTAATTCAACCAAGTCAAATTTCTTTCTCCGCTCTAGTAGTATTAGCCCACAAGAAGGATGGATAATGGCAGATGTGTCCAGATTATAGGGAGTTCAACAAGATCACTATTAAAGATAAGTTTCCCATTCTTGTCATTGATGAATTACTGGATGAATTGCATGGATCAATTTACTTCACCAAGTTGGATCTTTGTTCAGGATATCATCAAATCAGAATGAAAACTAAAGACATTCTGAAAACAACATTTAGAACTCATGAGGGTCACTATGAATTTTTGGTCATGCCTTTTGGCCTTACCAATCCACCTTCAACATTTCAAGGTTTGATGAATTCCATTTTCAAACCATTCCTTAGAAAATTTGTGTTAGTATTTTTTGATGATATACTAATCTACAACAAGTATTGGAAGGATCATGTTGAACATGTTGACAGGGTGCTAC
>APFE030976280.1:34469-75578 GCA_000404065.3 Pinus taeda
AGAGAGAGAGAGAGAGAGAGAGAGAGCTTAACCACCGATTTATCAAGCACTAGAGGAAATTAAATATCTTAATGCATTAACCTTTTCTCAAGCTTCGTATTCTAAAGAGAGGTTTGCATATCAAGAGATTGATCCATCTGAGGGCTTGGTAGATCCATTGTTAATATTGATATATACTGGTAGATACTACAACATCACCTCATCACGTATAAATTTGAGAGACAGTCCTACCCATGAAATACTCTTTTTATTACTTGCTTCATTTTTAAAATTTCCCTTCCATGATGTTTGATTTATATTTTTACTCATAATTTAAATATCATCTAGTATTCTCTTTTGTTATTTTATTTTTGTGAATAGGAAAATATATCTTTGTTAATATAAGCTTTGTGTTCTCACTTAGTAAATGTTTTTAATTCTATTTTGACCCTAAAGCACTCTTCAAGCAAGTAATATCATAGATGCATATGTTTTATATTACTTTAAGTCAAAACCTATTCAAACTTGTTCATTTCTACTCCCAAAATAGCCAATGATTTTGTGTAATTTAGTGACATTATATATAGTCATTATTTATGTAATTCCAAAGATTTCACAAATTATTTTAAACCATTCTTTAAAAAAGTTCAAGTAGCTTGATTAAACTTATTAACTATGATGAATTTTGAAAATAAACAATCAATCTCATCTTTCAAAGAGATCAATTCGATTGAAGGAAGATTTAAATAATAAAAGAAGTTTGGACACACTTTTAAATAGGAATTTTGGGCGATTCTAACATGTCAATTAATAAAAATGTATAGGGAATGCATTTTGAAGAAATTTATTATCTTATAAACAGAAAGAAGAATAAATTTCTCCCACCAACATACTAATGCCTAAAAAGCCCAAATCCAGTTGTGCTTCTAGTTTCATGTATGAATGTATCAAATGTAATATAACCTTGGTATCCACACATTTGAAATTTGCATATATAACCAAAAAATAGACTTGTTTTCTAGTCAAACTAATATATAGACCCATTTTGTAAAAATTGAATCTATTATTTCTCAGCATGTGAACACCTGAGTAGTTTGACAAACATGGTCAAAAAATTGGAGAGATGGATGATTAGGTTGGAGCATGGAATGAAGAATGATTTTTCGAGGAAGGACACAATAGTAGAAATAATGTTTCAAGGATGTTACCAATAGGATGATCCTTGGTACTGTAAGGCAATAAAGGATATTTGTTCATTCAAAGAGAGCTAAAGAGGTTGGCCATATGATCTAGAATTGCAGGGAATTATTGAGGAAGCAAAATGTAAGATGGGTTCATATCCACAAATTTTTAGATATGTAAAAGAGAAGTATAGAGGAGTACCTCCAGGAAGAGAAATGATAAGGGAGATGGATGTGGTGGGAATCATGACTAGCACATCATATCTTCACATTGAGCTATGAGGAGTTGTCTCACTATTGCAATTGGATGGTGAGCTAGGTCACGGGGTGCCTAGGGTGGTAACCATGTAGTAATAGTAGATTGATGTGGGAGTTTGGATGATATGAAGTCAAGGACATTGCATTATGTGAGACATGATTTCTTACGAAACTTTGTGTGATGATCATAATAGCTACCTAATTAGTCAATAACAATGAGGGTATCCAACACATGGGGTATATATAGGCATGATTTCCAGAGATGTTGTCACATACATCTTCCATTGAGGTGACATTTCATGATACATCATTCATGGAGAGATGACAAATGAGTGATGACCTGAGGCATTACTGATGACGACAACAACTTCTAGTGTGGGAGAATTTCAAGCCCCAAGACGTAAATGTGCACTTAATTGGATGCACATCGTGGTTGATATTCCCATCATAGAAAATGTGATGTTTATATTTCAAGAAGTGCAATGAGTTGAGGTTTTTAGTTAAGGACTCATGCAAAAGTGTTCATGGTTCAACACAAGGTTGAATAAATATGTTAGGTGATAAAACAATTATTGGTCGATGAGGGATAGAAAAATGTGACATGATTTGGAATGGTTTGGAGTTTTCAATGATGGTGGGAACATGGAACAATCAAACAGATGGGTCGATGACAACATGGTAGAATGGGTGCAGACAAAGGGCATATGATAAGGTGTATTTAACCAAATGGGTAGGTGAATGGTAGGTTGGTTGGGTCACGGTTGGGTGCACATAATTGAATGAGTAGATACATGAAGAGTCAGTTGGGAACATTTAACCTAATGCATGAGATGCATGATGGGTCATCTTGGGAAGACAAAAGGACATATCCCTTCGACTACTCCACCAACACCACATATGTGTTTTACTTGCATCAAGGGGAGAGGGGACAGGGACATAGGGATGAAGGAATAAAATTAATATCATAATGGAGCAAGGAATTTTGAAATGAGGATAACTACAAGGGGCATGCAAAGGAGTTTGTATTAATTTAGACACAGTTAATCTCCAACCACAGTAATTAGAGGATTGATTTATCTAGGCTTCACCAGAGTTAATGGGTTACTATAGGTTGGGTTACTGTGTGTCAGAGTTCAATTATTGCATGTATCATTTAAAGTGTTAAACATTTTTTTTTATTAATTTCAAATTCAAGCGGAGCCTAATGAAAAGGTCGACCAAGAAATTCATAGCCAAGTGAAAATGAGTAATACACAACCTTAAAGGGACATAGATTTAGATGTCAATAGGCATCAATTTATTAGACCTCAGAGTATTGGATTTCTCATAAAACACAGGATCATGAAATCCTAGTATCTGATAAAGATGGAACTTGGTCATAGCCCCAAGTCACGAAGCACTAAGGTTAAGCACCTAAGAGCTAAGCACTCTTGGAATGTATGGTAAGTACCAGGTGTTTGTTTTTAAGGTATTAGCATGAATAGGGAAGTACCAGTGTTTGAAACGAAATTGATTAACTACTAATGCTTGTTAACATGTGATTAAGATGCGGTTAGAAAATATTGGATGGGTTTAGCAAGGTTAAGAATATCGAGCACAAAATTATTTGTTGTTTGAGCATATCAATATGATGTGAGCATAGATCTAGTATGATGTAGCAATGGTGGGTCCCATACTAGGGTACAAAGCACAAGAGGTTATGTTGTATAAAATTTAGGATGATACCTAATATGATGTGTTACAAATATGACGTGTCATGGATATGATGTGGCACCATGTGGAAAATAAATGGCATTCATTTTTGGCCTTTTTGGATGGCAAATTGAAATTTTTATAGATCACAAGTGGCAAGAACATATCATGACATGTGGCATATCTATGACATGGAAAGAATAGGTCTATACCAAGGTACCAAAGTACTAGGTTACATGGTTGACTAACACTATATGACCATACTGATATTTAATATGATGAAAAATAGGCCATCAATTTCAAATCATGTAAAATAGTTTAAACGCTTTGTTAGTTGTTAAAAAAAGGGGTACTAGAGTATCGAAGTACAAAGGTACCGAGATGAATATAATGTGTGACCCTCCAATATGTGGTATTCATATATCAATTGAGGTCACAACACATGGTTTTAGGTGCACAATGGATTAGACCCTAGAGCTAGAGGGTCTCGTATCTAGGAATATGTGTTTCCAAGAGTTTCCTCATTGAAAAGGGACTCAAATTATAGATCTTTGGGAACAATTATTTTGGATCATAGTCCCAACATTTGGTCATAAAACATGCTTGGTGTTTTAGCCCCTACGGTTGAGAAAATATGAAAAAATAGCATATGAGTTATATGAATATTTGGCTTCCTATGGAATTTTTATTTGGGTGCCTAATTACATGAGCCCATGATTTCATTTGATGGTTTCTTGTGAAATCCATAGAATAGACCCATATGGTGCTCCAAGGCTTATTGTTATCCCAAATCATATTTCATTGACATATAAGCAATGATAAAGCCACGTTTCCTATAAATAACATATAGTTTGGAAGTCATAAGAAAAGGTGAAAAAAATAGAATGAAAAATAAGAAATAGAGATGACAAAGTTTGAATCCTATGGAGTTGAGTGTGAAGAAGTTTGAGGATGAAGTGAGAAGAAGATTTGTATCTTATGCAGTGAACCTATAAAAATAGAATGTCTAAGTAATGAATTCTATGATGTGCAAAGATGTATGAATTAATGTTGTTAGGATGAGACTAAGTGCTGAAGTGAAAAAAATGTGTTGCAACAAGTAAGTGAAGCTAATCTATGCCCCATACTAGTTCTATAATGATCAAAGTTTAGTGGAAATTATGTGTAGTACAAAGTAGAGAGAAACATATAGAATTGTGAATATCATAGTTAGTATTGTGAAGAACAAAGAAAAATAAATTATAAGTAGAGCAATAAATCATAAATAAAGCATAGGGGATTGGTGTCTCCTTTAGGTTGGTGCTAGTAAATCATGGCATTGGTGTCTCCCTTAGATTGGTGCCTATAAATCAAGTGATTGGCATCTCCTTCTAGTTGGTGCCAATAAATAAATGTAGCAGTAAGTTTATACAAGAATTATCCAAATAATTTTTTGGTTTCTCCCTTCAAGGGTTTCCATGTACATTGGCGTTCTCATGTGTTGTTTATGTGATGATGCTTTATATGGTTTAAGTTATTTTAAAATTATTAATTAATCATTCTAGTGATTCATCCCCTCTTATTATAATATTAATTCCAACAATTGGAATTAGAGTGGGTTCCTTCAACAACAATCTAATCACTGAAAGGAAGATCTAACAAGAAACATGGCTAGTCAAGATGGTGGTTTCACAAATATATCTTCCATGTTTAGTGGAACAAACTATGCTTTCTGAAAAGTGAGAATGAGGGCATATCTAATGTCTTTTAGTGTTGAAGTTTGGTATGTCTGGTGATGGATGGGTATAAAGAACTATAAAATACTTTGATTAATAAATATGACAAACTAGATTTCACTAAAAATGAAAAATAAATTAATTTAATCCTTAGTGTCCTTTAGGAATTAGAACTTGTCAAAGTTATGCATTGAAAATTAGTAGACAAGATATGGGATAGATAAAAAGGGAACTATGAAGGATATGACCACGTAAAGAGCACTAAAATTCAAGTTCATCAAATGCAACTTGAAATCATAAGGAGAAAGAAGATGAAAACATAGCAACCTTCCTCCTTTTTTCGGATGAGGTAGTTAATACTATTAAAGGTCTTGATGAAGTGATGTATGAAGTTGTAGTAGCTCAAAAGGTTTTGAGATTGTAAGACACCTTAATCCTCTAGGATTATAGTGAATTTTAATTAGCTATAAATATGTAATTGAAAGGTAATTAGGAAAACAAAAAACCCATGTAGTTAGAAAACCATTTCTCCATGTAATGAATTTGTATCTCTCATTAATGAAGAATATATTGGAGAGTTTTCGAGCTATCCTTAGTCTGAGATGGTATCATATTTTAGCGGATACTATATACGTATTACTGCCCCATGTTTTTCCAGTCTTTTTGTAGCATGAGGTACTACTATTTTCCAATCAAACAACCTACCAATGATCAGTAATTGGAATTGTTGAATTGAGTAACAAATGCAAGTGGAGTCTATAGTTTTTTATTGGGATATGTAGACATATGCTTGATAAATTTGAAGATAATATTGTATCATACATACATATATATAGATTGTATTTAATTACAAAATAATATGAAACTTTCTTTGATTAAGACTCAAAATAAGGTTACCTAGTAGATTGATGACTTGAGTGAATATAATATTAGAACCAAACATTTGAACGACTTGTGTTAACATGAATAAGATTAGTAGTAGAGTCATGGATTCTTAGTGCTTTCTTAGCGCAATATTTCTCTTCTTCCTAGCTTATAGTCTTATTGCTTGCTTTTCTTAAAGTATCCAAGGGCTTCTCTCCCTTATATTGTGCATACACAAATACTCTCTCTCAATTTTTTTTTTTGAAATCAGACTCTATTCCTTCGAAGAAGTATAGGTTGAATTTTGTTATGTGGCTTTCAGATGACCGACCAATAAACAACGGATGCCTATAATAGTGTAGTGAGCAGGCTTAGTGAGTAGTTTATTGTAGTCTGGTAGCAACAACAACACCCACTGATGATAGTATAAACATTATAAGAGCATCATGGAGCTTGTTGGTTTTGGGAAACAAGAATGCTCTATATTTTATCTTTAATTATTTATCACTCTTTAGTAGAAAAGTTAATTTAGATATATCATGAGTTGAACCAAACACTTTCTTTGTGTGTTTATATAAGTGATGGTCATTGTTGCTTTGATTTCATGGAGGTAATGTCTCTAGAAAAATGGTGCACTATCTAATTTATGTTTATATTTTTCTAGAAGAAAGGATTAAGGATTGATTTATTAGAATATTTTTATTTAAAAACAATAAATAATGGAAAGTCATTTTGGTAATATGTCTGGTGAAATAATCTAAGTAGAAAATACATTTCAATTTGAGAAAGTTTTTATTTTTTAAATATAATGGAGATAAAATTTATGTTAATCTATTAAGGGGATGTATTTTGGAAGTATAAAACAAAACCAATGGATTAATGTGTGAAAAATATCGAGAAGTTAGTCAAGATTTGTTAAATTAAAAATGCATTTACTAAATTCCATAGTTGGTGTAGTATTGACCGGAAAGGAAAACAATGAAAATTGGTTGAAAAATATGAATATCACATTCATTTTTAATGATATATGGGATGGAGTTTTGTGAAGGAAAAGTCACAAAAAATAATAACAACAAATTTGGATCAGAAGTGAAGACAAAGGAGGAAGGACCAATTAAGGCTACATCTTCTAGATACATTGCCACCTCAAAGATAAAGGATAAGAAATATTTTTCCTTCATCAATGCTACAATAAGTAAGGAGGCAAGAAAACACATTGCATTAACAACTAATTCATATGGTGCACTTCAAAAATTAAAATATCTTTATGAATATCATTCAGAATTAAAACTCATAAAATTTCTTGTGAAGATTTTTAGCCTTGAACAAAAATATGATGACCCTATGGCACTAGCCTTAGAAATCAAAGTTATCATACATGACATAGATGCCACCATAGTAAATGTAGATCTTTCTCTCACAATATTTATAAGAGCCATCTATCCTACCTACTCCCACTACCTTGAATCTTTCCAACCGAGTGGCCATATGAAAAACATGACATTTGAATCCTTATTTGATAAGGTTGTAGAAAGAGAAAAATACTTTGGAAAGAAGATGTAGGCATCACAATCCACTAAACATATTGTATGTGTTTCCCAAAAGGGAAAGACTTGTTCTACTATAGGAGACAAAAACAAAAGAGGACATGGGAGAAGGAACTTTAGATGAAGGTGAAGTCAAAGGAATCAGACGGAGAGACCTCATCTACATTGTGTCCATTGTGGAAGAAAATGACTTAAAGCAAAAGCATGAAGAATTCCACAAGAGAATATTAAAGAAAAATAAGAAAAAGAAAAAGCTCGAGAACAAGAAAAAGGTAACGCACAAAAAAAACTCATTATATTGTTTATGACTGTAAAATTGGTTTTCATGAGGATGTGTTTAACATTTCATCTTCTTATTTGAGACACACATGGTTACTTGATGCATTTGCCACTTTCCACATCACATTTAAGAGAGAATCAATTCATCAATTTGATGAAAAATAGATAGTGTGGTATACTTGTCTAATAGTTCTAGTCTCAAGCATTCAAGGATTGGTAGAATAATACTCAAGCTACCCAAAAATTATATTTTTTCCTACATTACGTTCTCTATCTTCCTCAATTGTGGAGGAAATTGATACCCTTGTGCACATTCACCAACAAAGAGACTCCATTTATATCTCTGTTTGACACACACGACACCTCATTAGAAAGATATATTTGAGGAATACAATTTCTAACAACGAGTATTGACTTGAAAAATCATATTCGTCGCCGATGATTTTCCAAAAAACTTTATTTAGGGCCTCAAAACGGCTCTAGAAGTTCAAGACCCGAAAAACTGCCAAAATTAGTAAACTGTGCTACAATTAATGAAACTGAAAAAAATGAAAGAGACAATGGTGGGGTTCCAAGTGGAATAGGTAGGTGGCCACCAACATCCACCTGGATCATTTGACAACAAGAACAATATGATTATATAGAATAATATATGCTTCTAAATCTACAAGGGACATTTTCATCTTCTACGTAACATTCTAATCATCTCACTCAGCATAATGAGGGTACAATTTCTTCAAGTTTCCTTTGGCATAATATGTTTGGACATAGTAATTATGATAGTTTTTGTTTGATGAAAATTAATGGTGTTTCTATTCTTCCAACTATTCCTAGAAAGCTAAAGAAATGTCCTTCCTGTATTCTTGGAAAACATAGAAAACAACCATTCCATGACTCCAATTCTAGAGCATGTAGAAAATTTGGTTTGATTCATGCAAATTTGTGTGTTCCTATGCCTATACCTTCTACAGATCTAAATAAATGCATCATGGCATTTATTGATGACTACAAAAAAATGTGTTGGGTATCTTTATTGAAATTAGAAAAGTAAAGAATTTGAAACATTTAAAAACCTTCATGTATGGATTAGAAATGAAGAAAAACTAATATTGGTGCCCTTTGTACTAATAATGGGAAACAATATAGTCGTAATTATTTTGAATCTTATGTTTGACAACACTGGATCCAACATATTCAACAAAATGGTGCAGTTGAGAGGATGAACATAACATCGTTGAATATGGTTCACTCCATGATATTCTTTAAGAATATAAAATTGGTGTTCGAGGATGAAGTATGTTTGTGTGTAGTCTATGCAAATAAGAAATGTCCATCACATTCTCTTAGAAACAAGACTCCATACATAATTTGGTGTGGCCACACCTCCTCCATCAGGCATCTCAATGTTTTTGGTTCCACCTATTATGCCTTGATTCCAAAACAATATAGAAATAAACTTGATGCAAGGATTCATAAATGCATTTTCTTGGGGTATTCAAATACTACCAAGGCCTGTCGTATTTATGATGAGGAAAATAAGAGATTCACAATTTATAGAGATGCCATATTCCTTGAGTCCACCAAAACTGATGACTATATGAAGATACAACTTGTTCGTCTAGAAATGATTTCTATAATGAAGACATATCATGAATTTGGCAATGAGAATCCAAACGTTGAAAGGGTGAACCCAATTCTAGGTCAATCTTTGGAATCTTGCTTTGCAGAATCAACTCATCATCATGAAGAAGCCCCAGACACGTCATCAAATTTCGATGATGTTATTCACAATATTGAGAAGTTGAACATTAATGATGTTGCACCCTTAGAGAATCCATTTAATCCTTCTCCAAAATGACCAAAGTAGTTGATAAAGAAACTTGAAATTTTCCATCCCAATGAGATCAGAAAGAATGGAACTAGGAGTTTTGCTACATATTTAAATGAAGGTGAAAATTTAGGTTATGTTGAGGACACATATATGTTGGATAATTGTGAACTAAATTTGTCCACTAACTTTGAGCCCATTTCCTTCAAAGAATCTCCTCCTCATGATGAATGTAAAGAAGCCATAAAGAAGGAATATGATACACTCATAAAAAATGAAACTTAGAAGTTGGTGGAACCTTTATACATAACCAAACCAATTGGATACAAGTGGGTTTTCAAAAACAAGTATAAATAATACAACTCACTCGACAAGCACAAAGAAAGGCTTGCGTTAAAAGTATTTTCACAAAAATAAGGTGCTGACTATGAGGAAACCTTCACTCCCACAGAAAAATGGGTGACCATCTAGACCATATTCCCTTTGGCAACATAGAATGGATGGAAACTCTACTAAATGGATGTTAATACAACTTTCTTGAATGTGGATTTGAAAGAAAATGTTTTATGTCTTTGCTTGAGGTTCTTCTTGTGAAGGTACAAGAATAAAATGTATGCAAGCTCATCAAATCCTTAAATCTAACCAACCATATTCTAAAACTAAATTCCAGACACTACAACCTTCATTATGAAACATTGTTTGTCAAAATGGTTAGAAAAATAATTGTGTATCTTGTAGTGCATGTATATGATCTATTAATAAATGGAAACAATGAAATATATATTATATATGTGAAGAAAGAACTAAATAAAGGTTTTGAAATGACATATTTGGGACATATTCATTATTACTTGGACACTAAAGTCATTCAAAATTTGAAATACATGTTCATTTCCCAAACGAAGTACATTGGAGAATTACTAAACAAGTTTGGCATGGAATAATGTAACTTGCTCTCCACTCCAATAGAACATAACTTGGAGCTTACATCGAAATAAGGGAATGAATTTGAGGATGCAACAAAGTATAGACTACTTTCTACCTCACATAAACCAAACCAAATATCTCAAATGTTGTGAGAATCCTTTCTAGATTCATGCTAGAAATGATGTGAGGGGCATTGGTGTGCTATACAAAAAGTCCTGGGATACTTAAATGGAACACAATATTATGGGCACAAGTACACCAAGGAAGATGACTTTGGTCTTATTGGACATTTTGATTCAAACTTCGATGGGGACAAGGAAAATGGAGTACCAACTTTAGGATATATTATTAGTCTAGGATCAATAGCTATATGCTAGGAGATTTACTATATTGAGAGGTGGGGGTGAATTAGTATAGTGCCACATGAGTCATATATTTAAAAACTTTCACATTTATTAAATCATTAACAATGCTCCATCACAATATATAACTAGTAGATAACACATGCACTATAATATCATATGAGCAACAATACACTTGAGAAGCACAAGACACACATAGAACACAAGGACACTAGATATTAGTTAGAAACCCATAATGGGAGAAAACCACAACCTTCTTCTTATGTTTTTAATTCATCCCTTACATATGTATTGGAACCAACTAGTATGAAAGCATAGGCTTGCAA
The DNA here is from genome assembly GCA_000404065.3 of Pinus taeda. NCBI lineage: Eukaryota > Viridiplantae > Streptophyta > Pinopsida > Pinales > Pinaceae > Pinus > Pinus taeda. The sequence goes on from APFE030976280.1 coordinate 45,428, forward strand.
GGCACCAACCTCAATCATCAGTGAGCACCCACTCACTTCAAGCACCAACTTGATGGAAGCACCCACTTCATAAAAAAATTTGTAGACACCCATCTGTTGGAGGCACCAAGTCCCAAGTTGTACTCAGGCACCGACATGAAGGAAGCCACTAATCGCTAACTATGAAGCCACCACTTCCCTTGAAGTAAATGACATTCAATTCACTATGGACCTCCTTTCATCCATTTTGATACTAGATCCACCTCTACTCAACAATAAATTCATTTCAAATATCTTGCTACTGCTCAAACCCTAAATAATAATGTGAAATCATACTTTCACCACCAACCTATCATCAACAACATACTCTGTTCTTTTAGCACTCAACCATACTCTCAAATCTTAGCAGCGATAAAAACCCTCTTTGTGCTACTAACACTTATAAATACACTAAAAATAGTCTCATATAAACAACATATCAAACCAATCAACACTCTCTTTTCTCTGTTGTAATAAACTTCCTATACATTCCACAAGTGGCCACTACACTTAACAACTCCTAATAGTCATACATCACAAAAACACACTACCATTTACAATATTTTAACCCTTACACATCAACAATACACTTGAATAGGTATTCAACAAAATTAGACCTATACAACCTAAACTCTAAACAAAATAATCATACACTATCACATAAAATACATCAACACTAAATGATTGCATCACATCAGAACCAAGCCAACTCACACATACAAACTTATGCTTGCAACCACATTGATTCATTCGCCAAAATCAGTATTACAGTTTTCTCATACTAAGGATGCTCGGGCTACCTATTTGGTCCCTATAATACTAGTGTAGCCCCATATTATTATTGTTGTGCCCCATAGAAACCCACTATTGTTATTTTTGAGCCATCACATTCTTATTGTTATGTAGGGCCTAATTATATTTTGACCCTTTAGACTCCTATATATAGCAAGAGGTCTTGTCATTTGAATCATCTAATAATAATTCATTATGACGATGTAAAACGGAATTCTGTCCCCAAAGAGGCTTATTTTCTGAATCATTGATCTGTCATTTATATTTGTTTGGATTTGTTACATAACATTTGGTATCTCGAGCTAAGATCTTAGGGTTTTGCTACTCTCAAACAAGTCATCTTGGAATTTCAACTAATAACAATTTTTTATTTTTAATTTTATTTTTATTTTATTTATTGTTATTTTTTTATTTATTTATTTTTATTTCTTATTTTTATTTTATTTATTTTATTTTCATTTATTTTATTTTTTTTATTCTACTTTTATTTATTTTATTTATTTATTTATTATTTTTTTATATTTTATATTATTTTATATTTTTATATTTTTTTTTTTTATTTATTTTTTATTTTATTTTTTTATTTTTTTTTTAACTTTTTTATTTATTTTTTATTTTATTTTTTATTTTTTTAATATTTTTTTTTATTTATTTATTCTATTTATTTTTTTCTGTGCAGGCTTCGGAAGATGAAATTTTGGCTATGCGGAGTATAAATCTAGATAAACATCATATAAAAATTTGAGACCTTCATTTTCTATAATTTTTCATATATGTTTTAAGGAAGTTAGAGTTTTTGCATGTTCCAGAATTCAGTGTCACACATGTGTCTTAGGAAAAATCATCATAAATTTCTCTTTGTGCTTTAGAGTTGAATTTCATAAAAATTTACTAAAATTTGATGGAATTTAGTTTTTCTTTTATCAATTTCAGGGTTAAAGGTTAAAACATTGACAAGCGACATACTGTAGAAGTTCGTTCTACTGAACCAGTCCATAATCAAGTCATTGTTGGATATTTGGCATAACTTCATCTTGAAGAATCCAATCTTGGTCTAACAAGTGGGGTTTGAAAGAAGGAACAAATGGCTACCACAATATAGAATTTGAGACCTTGGTGGGCTGAAATCACATGGATACAACAATGTCAAATACAACCTTATCAACAAGCTCAAAATCAAGCTCTAAAAGGAATGCATTTTTAACTTTGCATAATTTGTGTTTGAGAAATCAGTTTGAAGTGATTCAAATGGAATAGTGAAGCATAAACATATTTAGCTGGTTCCAAAATCCCTCCCAAATAGAAAAAATCTACACCCATTAAGCCCTTATAATGCTTTACTATAATGCATGAAGATGAATAAATGCAACCTGATATATCAAAATTACTGAACCAAGTGAAACAAATTTCACTCTCACAAAGATAAAACATCGATGACATGGATGGTTTAAAAGGGTACATATAAGGTTTAGAGCATACATGGAAGGTTTGAAGGAAGGTTAGACAAAGTTACTACAAGAAAGGCTTCCTAACTATGACAAAGTAGTCCATGAAACTCATGACGAAAACAAAAGGAATGTGAATCATGATTTTAGAGACTCTAATTTTGGGATGAAGATCAATCATATTTCAAAGATTGATATAAGAAATTTTGATGGTAAGGTTTCGATAACATGGATACTATATATGGATAATTTCTTTGTTCTACATGATGTGAAACACACAAAAATTTATGGATTGCATCTTTATATTTAGAACCCAATTAGTTTTTGTATTATAGATGGATCTGTTCTCGTAAATCACTTGTCACCTAGACAATTTTTACAGAGAAGTTGATAGCACATTATCAGGATATAAAGAGAAATAACTTCTTTAGCCAATTGATAAATCTCAAACAAAAGGGTCTAGTTGGGGAGCATATTATGGACTTCCCAAAGATTGAATATCAAGGTAAATGATATTCTCGAGGAGCATTTGACTGATGTCTCCATGGAGATCCTAATGGATAACAACCAACATGAAGTTTTACTTTGGGAACCTAAGTCACTGGATAATGCATTTAGGGTGGCAATGAAATTTGAAAGAATAATTATGGAAACAAGGGAGCTCTACCACTCATAATTGTAAATATGGAAGTGTTTTTTCGTCTAGTCTCTCACAACATACAAGGTTGACACCACAATAACTGGAGGAAAAGATATAAAAAGGGCTTTGTTACCATTGTTATAGGAAATACACTAAAGGTCATAAGTGTCCTGAGAAAAAAATATTTTACATATATTGTGACGAGGAGGAAGAAAGGAATAAGAAACCTCAAAAGAAGAAGAAATACAATAGAAATTGACCACATGGGCTGAATATCAAGAAATGAATTAGACCATATCTTGTAATGCATTGGCAAGGATTACCACTCCTCAAGCTCTCAATATAGAAGGATATATCAAGAAGAAAAAGGTAACAATGTTCACTCATTTAGGTTGTACTCATAATTTTATTCATTGTAAGATAGCCAACAATTTGAATTTCTTTCTATATCCAACACCATATTATTAAGTGATGATTGAAAATCGAGGAAATTTAAATTTCTTAGGGAAGTTCCACAAGATCAATCTAACCATGGGGTAATATGTATTAAATAGTTGAATGTTTCCCATTCCAGTGGGTGGTGTGGATGTTGTATTAGGAGTCCAATGGTTAGAATATTTGGGGATAATAGCTTTTAATTTTCAAGAAATTTTCTTGAAATTTTTTCTTGGGAGGAAAGGAAATTGAATTAAGGGTTATTGCAGGGAAAATTTAGAAGATAATTAGGTCTAATGTCATGGCAAACTTTTGGAGAAGGAACAATCAAGGGTAATTTCACAATTATGTTCACTAGATGTTCAAACATCTAACTCATCCATTTCTCTAGATCTCCAAAGAGTTCTTGGAAATTATTCCAAGGTATTTTAAACTTCCAAAGGTCTTCCAACTATTCACGATCACGATCATGATATTCACTTGATTCCAGGAAGTGTTTCCCCAAACATCATACCTTACAAATATCCATATTCTTAGAAGAGTGAAATTGAACATATCGTTGTAGAGATTATAGAGGTATGTATAATCTAACCTAGACAAAATTATTTCTTTTCTCCAGTAGTATTGGTGCACAACGATGGATCATGATGTATGTGCCCATATTTTACAGATCTCAATAAGATCACCATTAAAGATAAATTTCCCATTCCCGTAATTAATGAATTGTTGGATGAAATCCATGGAGAAATTTACTTCACTGGGATGAATCCTTTCTCAAGATATCATCAAATTAGAATGAAGGCAAAATAAATTATGAAAAATAATGTTCAGGACTCATGAAGGTAATTATGAATTTTTGGTCATGCCTTTTGGCCTTACTAATACACATTCCACATTTCAAGGTTTAATGAATTCGATTTTCAAAACCTTCACTAGAAAATATGTGTTAGTATTTTTTTATGATATACTAATCTACAAAAAGTCTTGAAAAGATCATTTTCAACATGTTGACAGGGTGCTCAAACTATTGGAGGATAAACAATTGTATACAAAACCCTCTAAATGTTTCCTTTGGGTATAGGAAGTGGAATATTTGGGTCATATTGTATCTCATGAGGGAATTAAGGTAGAACTTAACAAAACTAAAGCCATAAAGGAATGGAAAATACCCACAAACTTAAAGCATCTTAGATAATTTCTTGGGTTGGTAGGGTATTATCGCAAGTTTGTTTAGAATTATGGGAAAATAGTAGTACCACTAACAACAATACCGAAGAAAGATGCAATTTTTTCACTACAGAAGAAACTAAGGCCTTTGAACATCTTAAAGAGGAAATGTGTCGAGCTCCAATTTTAGTTACACCAAACTTCACAGAAACCTTCATTTTGGAATGTGATGCCTCAGGGAATGGCATTGGTGTTGTTTTAATGCAAGAAGGAAGACCCATTGATTTTGAAACTCATCCAATCAAGGGAAAGTATTTACAAAAACCTATTTATAAGAAGGAAATGTCGGAAAAACTACATTCTCTGAAGAAATTATGCCCTTGCCTAATGGGAAGACAGTTTGAGATCAAAACAAATTATGATAGTCTTAAATACTTCTTGTAACAAATATTATCTTCAAAAGCGTAGTAAAATTGGGTCACAAAGATGTTGGGTTATGAATTTGAAATCATCTACAAAAAAGGGAAGAAAAATATTGTTCTCGATGCACTCTCAAGAAGGAATGGGGATGTGGAAGCATTTATCTGTGTCATTTCCATTATCCAACCTAGTTGGATAAATGAATCAAGGGATGAATGGAAGGATGACGAAAATGTGTGTACACTCATTCAAACATTGCAGCAAGATCCCAGTGCATCTGTTATATTTATCTCAAAAAATGATTCACTAGGATACAAAGATCACTTATATCTATGTAAGAAATTCCAACTCAAACAAAAGGTTCTTCTGGAATTACGAACCTCTCCCATAGGAAGGCACTCAGGATTTTTAAAGAATTACCACACGGTCAAGAATGATTTCTTTTGGGATGGCCTTAAATCTGATATTCAAAATTCTGTGGCAGAATGTTTGGTTTTACAACAAAATAAAGTTAAGACAATTAAGACCCCAGGTCTTTTACAACTATTATCCATTACAATTCAACATTGGGAGGAGGTCTCAATGGATTTTATCACATGTTTGCCCAAATTTGAAGGAAAGAGTGTCATAATTAAGGTAGTTGATAAAATTACCAAGTATGAAAATTTTTGTGCACTATCTCATCCTATGAAATCTATTACATATGCTACTGCATTTGTGGAAATAATTCAAAAGCTACATGGAAACCCAAAGATTATTGTATGTGACAAACACCCCATTTTCACTAGAAATTTTTGGACAAAATTATTTTCTTGTCCTGGTAGTCAATTAGCTCATAAACCATCTTATCATCCTTGATATGATGGGAAAAATTAGAAAGTGAACAAAAATTTGAAAGGATGTCTCCATTACTTTGTATAGGATAAACAAACATAGTGGGTCACATGTATTGTGCTATAACACTTCCTTCCATACCACAGCAAAAATGACCCCATTTATGGCACTTTATGGATATCATCCATCATCCATAACCTCATTTTTAAAAGACACTTCCAAGTTTTAAGAGGTGTAAGATCACATCAAGAATCAAGAATAAGTTCTCCAACTCTTAAAGGATAACTTGACTTTGGCACATAATTGAATGAAACAACAAGTAGATCAACATCTTAGTGAAAGAATTTTTGATGTGGCCAATTTGGTATTTTTATGGCTACAACCATACAAACAAATGTCTTTAAAGTACGCTAGGAAGGATAATAAATTATCACTTAAGTATTATGGCCCTTATAAGGTGTTGCAAATGATTAGTACAATGGCATACAAATTGGAGCTTCCTGCATCTTTGTAAGTACACGAAGTTTTCCATGTTTCATGCTTAAAGAAGGTTATAGGTGACAAGGTCCAAGTTAAAACTATATTTCCATAACTTTACAAGGAAGAAAAAAAATCATATTGGATCCTGAAGCAATCATAGAAACAAAAATCCAACAACTATGGATTCGATCAATTTTAGAGCATCTCATTAAGTGAAAGAACTTATTGAAGATTCCACATGTGAAGATGGGTATTTCATACACTAACATCCAAAACTACTCAGGTGTTGTCGAGAACATGTTTTTGAAGGAGAGGGGCATATTAGGTCCCTAGAATACTAGTGTAGCCCCCGTATTGTTATTTTTGTGCCACATAGAAACCCACTATTGTTATTATTGAGCCCTTACATTATTATTGTTGTGTAGGCCCTAATTATATTTTGAGCCTTTAGATTCTATATATACCAAGGAGGTTTTTTCATTTGAATCATCTAATACGTTTTCATTTTTGTGATATAAAAGGAGGTTTCCCCCTCCAAGAGGCTTATTTTCTAATCATTAATCTATGGTTTCTTCTATTTTGGGATTTGGTTACATAACACCATTGTTACTACTTGGGTTGAATCAAACTACAATACAAATTCATTCTCAGCATGGTCTAATATATTGAGTTGGTCACACCTCTGTTCTCTTTGGATTTGGTTGTACACTAAGACTACACATTCACTCCTTTATTTTTCCCAAAACAAGCCTTGCATCAAACTCCACATAACACACTTTTAATGCATATTTGTCTCTTGGTCCATTACTACCATACACCACCAAATGGCACCAACACTTCAGTTAACGATTCAACGCACATGAAAAACCATTCCATTACATGGAAACATGCATCACTTAGCTCCATTTCCCATTCACTCCATTTTTTCACTCTACAACAATTCTAACCACTTGGGCTAAATACTAGGTTCCAAAACACACTGAATTTTGATCAATTAGAGTATATTGATGCATCATGAATTATTTTGTCTCTATTGTGAGCTTCAATTTTTTGAAAATATGATCAACCAACCATGTCCTAGTATTTTAAAATTTTACCACATGTTCAAGTTGTGTCACAACCTATCCAATATGCACCCCATAGTTACACTGTTCATTAGACCATTGATACATTGTGTGCACGGATTCAATGCATCGACCAGATCAACATGACCTAACCAACACTAATTCCCTTGACACATTCTCGGATGGATTATCATCAATGGAGATTAATTCAAGTATTTATTTACTACCAAATCTAATTGCTTCCATTTAGACTATATCAACTCAACACCATGGGAGTTTACCATGGATTGTCCCATAGTAATTTATTTTCTAACCACATAAATACATGTGTCTGGGTAAGGAGAAAAAAAACATACATATGCACTTAGCCCTTATAAAATTAACATATAAATTGTGCTAACCATATTTTCACACAAATCAAATCTACAACTATAAAATACCATAAACCAACAAATATTATGTCAGGTAAACACATTACAAAGCATAGGGAATACAACAAACATTACATGAATTCTTTTTCCATCCAGTAGCATTGCCCTTCTCATCAGCTATCACATCAGGGAACAAACACACAAGCATATCCTTAGCACTTCTACACCATAATGTTATTGACATTGATGCGAACACACAATTTATACCAACAATCTCCCCTTTTGGAATTTATGGCAACATCACAACCACATCACCAACTAATTTCATTCTCCCCCTTTGAAATCAATGGAAAAGGGAAAAAAAGTATTAGATTATTATGTTGATCATTTCTCTCTAAAGTACTTGGTTATTGCTATTAGTACACCTACAAGATCAAACCATTAGAAAATAAACAAAACTCCTTTCATTGTATCCTACAAAAGCAAGGTGGCATCAATGTCAAAAAGGCCATCAATCATATTTCTCTTATTGGACATGCTCCGATTGAACATATGCTTGTTTAATCACAACATCACTCTCCATTGTTGCTAGTCAATTAACTAATATTATCCTTACTCATGCTTCCCTGAAAGATTATGGAATACACATGGGTTCCTCATCCATCACTTCCATTTCTTGGGCTACAAGCCCTTGAAGGGATTCACACCTCATTGTACTACTCTTCGTCATGCCTTCATAAAAAATGCAAGAGGTTTATTCTACTAAACCAAGGGCTTCACAACCAATCATACTAAATTATAAACAAGAAAACACATGGTTGATTAAAATTCTTTTCAAATCATGGCTAAAACATATATGTTTGTTACTGATATGAGAGTATGATGGAAAAAAATGAAAACCTTCAAGTGTTTGGTGCCACAACCCCCCCTGAGCTTGTGCACTCTCCTTCCATGCCTCTTGTTGTGCTTGTAGAATTGTCTTACTTTCATGCCCTTGGATACTCCAAGCTTCTATTATAACTACATTTTTAGTGGTTCTTTGGGCTACAGAAGATGCTAGTATATGCTCACCTTGAGACCATGAAAGCCTCTTTTTTCCTTTGTAGTTTTTAATACACACCAAGTATTAATGGAATGTAATGGGACTTTTCTTTATTTACTCAAAATATGAAGAACAAGTAATTTTTTTCTCCCACTTACCTTTTCCTTCTCTTCCTTTTAGCACATACACATTGTTTGGGGTATTAATTCCATTTGTTACTAATCTCCTTAAGCCTTTTTTTAGATGCCACAACCTTTGGAATTGAAATTAACTTCATTTCCTCTATCAACCATCTATATTGCACTTAGAATATTATTCTTTACCTTAAACAATAACACATCAATTGAATTTTTTTTCTTATCACCAAGCTTGGCCTTACCCTTGCCTACTACCTTGGCTGGTGCAATATCTCCAAGGATAACATGGCCACCTTTTGTTTTATTGAATGAGATAAACCAACTCTTGTCTCTAGTAATGTGATGGGAACACAGACTATCTATGTACTAGTGATCATATTCTTCAAGTATAGATAGAACATGACCACACTTCACCTGTTGTTCTTCCTTTTCTTTCCATATTTTGGTAGAATTCTTTCTAATGCGCACATTTACTTCTAGATTTATGAAATTCCAAATAGAATCTTCTTGCTACCTTGATTTCATTGAGGAGATAAAAAATATACATCTCTTTCCATATGGCCAATATTGTGACATGTGTAACATTTTATATGATTAGGAAACAAAGCAATAGGATTATATCTTCTACTACTCATACTTCTAGTAGGATCTAATCAATCCGGTTCTATAATTACATGAAATATGTCCAAATATATGGAAAAATAAAAATTCAATATTACTTATTATGGGACCAAAGGAGTTTCAATTCCCCCTTTGGAAACTTGTAGATCCACTGAATACATCTCCAAGAGAAGATCATTTTCTTGTAAAAAATACTTTCTTTAACTCACTCCTCAACCATTAGTTTTGTTGATGGCTTCCTCTCTTACTTCTTATGCTACTTTTCAATTTTGCTAAAATATATTTAGGTGTTGCATTCTTTCTTGTGCATGTATGTAAGCTATATTCTCTCTAAAAAATACCAAGAACATATTTAATAGAGTAATATATTTGGATGTTGATAATATTGTGCAATATTTTTGTGTTATTCTACAAATTCAGCTAACTAATCTTATTTTCTAGATTAGTTCTCATGGAGATAAACTCATCCTATAACTTTACACTTTGTATAATCGTTTCTTCTGGGCTACTCATCACAAATTAAATTATTTTTACCTCTTCTAACTAGGTTTTCAAGCTGATGAATTCTTCTTTCAGCTCAAGCTCCTCGACATAAAAAAATCTGCAATAATTTTTTCTAATCTCTATTGTCAATTTTTAGCCTTTCTTTTTCAACAGTGATTTTCTATATTACTACCAAAATTGACTTAATCTCAACTTTGAATACTACTACTTTGTCTTAGATATTAATGGCTAAGAGACTATATTCAAAATTATCTAATGAACAACTAGACTCTACATCACAATCATCCTGATAAATGGGAATTGTACCTCTTAATATAGGTTTCTTCTCCACTAGGTTTTATATTCCTTTTTCCTCATAATTTGAACTATTCTCTTGGTGATCAGTTGTTATCACACATGGGGAATAATTATCAATAGGGTAACTACCTTTATTTTGAGTTTCCTTCATTTTCTTATTCTTCCTCTTCTTCTCCTTCTTTCCATTGTTGCCACTGATATCTTCTTCATATAGGAATTCCAATCTTTCCCATATATCCTTTGTGGATTTAATATAATACATCACCTTCCTAAGATCCTAATTGTGGATATTGCTAAAGATCAAACATTTGACTTGAGCATCCCACTATCTTACTTTCTTTGAGGGGGGATCTTTACCATAACCTTCAGACACTACATTACAAACATTATATACACAAGATAACAATTCAGATATCACCTTTTCTCTCCATACATGATAACTTGCGACATTAAGCAAAGACACGCCTTGATGATCCATGTGAATTTGTTTTTTTACTAGATCTCCCTTCCAATAGTTAAGATACACTAGACGAAACCCACTCTTTTACGAATTGTTGAGAGCTTGAATATATTGATTTTGGGGGGGGAGGGTGAATCACCATAGTGCTACATAAGTAATCTATTTATACCTTTTCTAATTTATTAAATCATTAACAAATTACCAACACAATATATAAGGATCAAATAACACATGCACTATAACATCATATGAGAAACAATACATATGAAATACATCGAAAATAAGGAAACCATATATTAGGTGGAAAACCATAAAGGGAGAAAGCAACCATATTCTTCATTCTTTCTTAGTTCATCATTTACATATCTACTGACACCAAGGAGTATGAGACCATTGACTTGTGAGGCACCAACCTCAATCATCAGTAAGCACCCACTCCCTTTAGGAACCTACTTGATGGAAGCATTCACATCTAACAAAAATTCACAATCATCCATTTGGTAGAGGCATCAAACCCCAAGTTGTTCTTAGGAACCCACCTAAATGAATCCATTACCCCCTAACTAGAAAACCACCACTGGGGTTGAAGGCACCGATGTTGAATTCACCATGGACTTCCTTTCATTCATTTTCATACTAGATCCACCTATTCTAAAAAATGAACTAAAGTGAAATATCTCTCTCCAACTCAAACCCTAACTGTTAGCGTATCATCAAAAACATACTTTTTCCTCTTAAAACTCATCCATACTCTCAAAACATAGTAGAAATACAAACCATCTCTTCACTACTAATAATTAACTACGCACTTACAATTATTTCAGATCAGAAACATATCAAACCAATCAACACTCTTTTTTATGGGCTGCAACAACAATACTATACATTCCACAAGTGGTCACTACACTCAACATCTCACAATAGTCATACATCACACAACAACATTCCCATATATGATATTTTATCCCTTACACATCAATAATACAAACCAATAGGCATTTAAGAACACATGATATATACAACCTAAACCCTAAACAACAACATCATACTCTCTCACATACAATGCATTAACACTTAATGATCTTGTCACATCAGAACCAAGATAATTCACACATATAAAATTGTTCCTTCGGCCACAATGATCTACTCTACGAACTCTGTGTTACATTTTTTTCATACCCAGCAGCTCAAGCTACCATTAATTCTTAGCTTAGATCAATCTACCATACAAATTCATTCTTAACATTGTCCAATACATTTGATTTGGTTGCACCTCTATTTTTTTGACATTTGGTTGTAGACTAAGGCTACACATCCACTCCTTTGTTTTCCCAAAACAAGAATTGCATCGAACTCCATAGAGCACATGAATAATGCACATTTGTCTCTTGGTCCATTACCTTCATACACCATTAAATAAAACCAACACTTAAGTTAATCAATGCACACACAAAATAATTCCAGTTACATGTAAATGTACATCATTCGGCCCCATGGCCCACTCACTCCATCATTTCACTCTACAACAATTCTAATCACTTGGTTTGAATGTTGGGTGCCACAATACACTGACTTTCAATCAACCAGACTATATTGATGCACCATCAATTGTTCTATCTGTATTGTGGGCATCACTGTTGTGAATAGATAATCAACCAACCATGATTTGATATTTCAAAGTACTATCACACATTCAACTTGTGTTACATCCTATTGAATACACACCCCATAGTCACATTTGGACCATTGATACACCATATAAGATCATTCAATGCATCGACCAGCTCAACATGTCTTAACCAACATTAATTTCCTTGACACATTCTCGTGTGGATTATAATTAAGTGACCAAGTCAAGTAGTTATTTACCAAAAAATCAAATCGTTTCCATTATGACCATATCAATGCTACACCATGGGAACTTTTCATGGATTATCCCATGATAATTTATTTTCTAACCATAGGAATAAATACATGTCTTGCTAAGGAGAAAACAATGTACATATGCACTTTGCTATTAGCAAGTAGCGTATGAATTGTGTCAAATATATTTTTCATGTAGATCAAATCTGCCACTGTCATGTACCATAAAACAACAATTACTATGTGAGATAAACACATCACAAAGAGTAAGGAACACAAAAAACAATGCATGAAAACAACCTCCAGCCAACAACACTAGCTTACTCATTAGTTATCACATCAGGGAAAAACACACAAGTATATCCACACCATTCCTACATGAGAATGTTGTTGACATCAATGCCAACACACAACTACTACCAACACTATTTCCTGAAGGTCACACAAAAACTGAGTTTCAACAAATTGCACTACACAGGCAAAGTATGTGGTGGCTACAAAAGTAAGAAATAAAACTGTGTGGCCTAGAAAAATACTTGAAGACTTGCAGGATAAATAGGTGAAATAAAATCCTCTACCTGTTGATAATATTCTTACAATCAAGTTGGCTAAGAATCCCAAATTCCATGATTTAACCAAACACATCAACACTAAGTATCATTTGATTTGATGCCTTGTAGAGGACAAAACTATTCATCTAAGACATTCTTCCATGACTGAGAAAATTGTGGACATCTTCACCAAAGCACTTGTAGGAGAAATTTTTTAAATTTTCAAAATCATGCTTGGGATCACAAATACCCCTTCAAATTAAGTGGTGGAATTTTAGACACCTTAATCCTCCAAGATTATGGTTAATTATAATTAGTTGTAAATATGAAATGAAAATTTCATGGAGAAAACTAACATACCACATATTTGGAGAAGCATATATCCATGTAATAAATTTGTATCTCTCATGAATGAATAATACGTTGGAGCCTTTTTGAGCAATACATAGTCTCACTAATATTTCTCCCTTCTATAATCAATGAAAAATTTCAGCCTTGGAAGGATATAAAGATCTTAAAAATCTATCCATAGATCGGCTTCATAGTATATTGACAACCTATGAGATGAGGACAATTAAGGAGAGATCATGACTGATGGATGCAACCTTCAAAACACATGATGATCGTGACTATTCAAGCTATGAATATGAAAAGGAATATGCAAAATTCATGAGGAAGATGAAATAGGATTTAGCAAGTATAAATGTAGATAGCTTTCGAGTGTTTTAATTGTGGTAAAATTGGTCATTATGCTTCTAAGTGCCCCTATGGAAAGATAAATTATGAATGCGATGAAAATGAAGAGAAGAAATCTAGGAAATTGAAGAAAGAGAATAGTTTCAAAAAGAAAGGATCATATTCTAAACATGACAACAACTCAACAACAAAAAAGGATGAATAATCACCTGATGAAGATTAGGTGAAATATATCCTTGTTATGGTGATGAATACCCATAGTTAAGGACAAGAGGAAATGGAGTAAGATAAAAGATAAGGTGAAGTAAATATTGAAGGTGAATTGATTAGTGCCTTGAGAGAAACATAAAATATTAGGAGAAATAATATGGATCTAAAGGAACTATTGATGAGGTGTGAAAGGAAAGATCATGACTCTAACGAAACATCTACCATCCTCTTAATATAATCAATTTAAGAAGCAAGAAGAATGAAATAATTGGTGACCAACTAGTTGAAAGAGAAGGAAGGACATTGTGAGAAAGTACAAGCTAATATTTTTTCACTAAATTTTGGAAGGAGTTATAAAATCTTGGATGATATACTTAGCAACTAAATATCCCTTTTAGTTTAAAGAGTCATCAGTTTTCATGAAAGGTTTTAAAGGAGAGTCAAGTTCAAATAGGACAAAGAAATAGGAACTAAAAGATATGTCAAGTTTCTAAAAAAATCTATCAATAAAAGCATCATTAGGAAAGAATGGGAAGACCAACAAAGATCTAATCCTCAAATCAAAGAAAACAACTCTAGGAAATGAAGTAAACACCATTCGAGACCTAAGGATATATTTAGAAGAATAATTCCTCTAAGAAGAAATTTTACATGTAGGTACCAAAATTTAATTTATGTCCATTGCTACTCATGTACTAATTTTGGTCACAAATCTATAAACTACAGAGCTTATGATAGAAATGACTATGTCAAAATTAAAAGTAAAGAAAAATTACAGAAAACACTTTTTTTCTAATAGATGAATACAGGGTGATGATAGAGGCACCAACTCTTTTTCTCCCTTGATGGATCTGATTGAGTGCTACAAGTGAAATAATTGTAGATGAAAGGTAGTTTATTGTAGATGTAGTTAAACTAGAGCTCAAAACCAAGGTAAGAAAAATGAAGAAGTGATAAATACCGAAAAGAAAAGGTGTCTAGAAAAGCAATATGAGTATGGATTTGTTGTGTATGCATAAAACCAAGGATATGTGTGTTATATTGACAATGGGTGCTCAAAACACATGATATGTGATAAAAACAAGTTTCTATCTTTGAAAGAAGATAAAGGAGGCGTTGTTTCCTTTAGGAACAATGCAACATGATAGCCTATTGGTAAAGTTACAATCATTCTAGACAATAGAAGAGGTGAAGCTCAAAATGTTTTGTATGTTGATGGACTTAAGAGTATTCTCTTGAGTGTAAGTCATATTTTTTATCAAGAG
Source organism: Pinus taeda (assembly GCA_000404065.3). Classification (NCBI taxonomy): domain Eukaryota; kingdom Viridiplantae; phylum Streptophyta; class Pinopsida; order Pinales; family Pinaceae; genus Pinus; species Pinus taeda. The sequence goes on from APFE030976280.1 coordinate 60,740, forward strand.
TATGATGTCAACTTTCATTATAAAGGGTCTGAAATAAAGAAAGAAGCTATAGGGAGAACTGGGAAAATTTCTTCAAGAACCCCAAGTAGAATTTATATTCTTAATGAATATAATTAATAGTGTTGCATGGAGAAACGTGATGAAATTTTTCTCTAGAACAGAATATTAGGTCACATCAATTTTTATCACCTAGTAAATGTCAATGTGAAGGAGGAAATGGGAGATTTACCTAAAATTTCAAATCCTGATAATAAAATTTGCAAAACCTAGAAATTTGGGAAGTGGAATCAAGTGAAATTTGAGGAAAAGGAACATTAAACAACAAGAACAATGAATATAGTTCATAAAAATATCTGTGGATAATAAAGTACAAAAAATAAAAGTGGTGAAAGGTATTTCATGCTAATAATAGATAATTATATTGGGTCTACATGAGTTTCATTCTTCAAAGAAAATTATGAATCATTTGGAAAGTTTAAATTCATCACATACATAGCTGAAAATAAAGTGTATAAGATAGATAAATGATGAGAGTTTACATCTAATGAGTTTCATGACTTTTGTGAAGAGCACATGATAGAAATAAAATTCTCAATAGCTTGGACCCCTCAACAGAATGGTGTAGTTGAAAGTAAAAATAGAACAATAATAAAAATGGAAAGGACCATGCTTAATGAAAGAAAGGTGCCAATAAAATTTTGGGTTGAATCTATTCATACATCAATTCATATTTTGAATAAAGCTCACAACATGAGAAATAGTAACAAAACACCTCATGAGTGATGGTTTGGAAAGCCAACATCAATTGAATATTTTGAAATATTTGGTAGAAAAGGCTAAAACAAAATAAATGAGAACAATTTAGGAAAGCTTGATACCAAAGCAGATGAATGCATATTTTTATGTTATGAAACCAATTTAATCAATCACTACAAATGCTATAAAAAAAGTTTGAACAAAATTATTGATTGTAGAGGTAGATGAAGCATTACCCTATAAGGAGAGAAATATCAATTTAGATGAATTAAGCAATAATGAATGTGAAGAAGGAGGTCATGAAGAGAAAAAGTAGGAAGAAGAGGTAGAATGTTGACATCCAAAGACTCCCTCAAGGTATGTTTATAATATTCATATGGATACCAAACTTCTTGGTGATAAATAATAAGGAATTAACACTAGAAGAAGATTTATTAGCACACATAGGCATGCAAATCTAGCCTTCCTATCCAAAATAGAACAAAATAAATTTTCCAAAACCAGTAAAGATAAGCATTTGGTCAACGGTATAGAAGATGAAATAAACAAGATAGAGAAAACAAAGATGGAAACTTGTGCCTAGAACAAAAGACAAAAATGTATGGCATTGAGTGGGTCTTGAGAAACAAATTAAATGAGGATAGACAAATAGTGAGAATTAAAGCTACAATAGTCTAGAACATGTATGCATAAGTATAAGGTTTTCATTTTGAAGAAACCTTTGCTCTTGTAGCCCAAATTGAAGAAGTTAGAATGTCTTTGCATATGTATGTTTTAGAAAATTTAAAGTCTATCAAATGGATGTCACGTAATAATTCTTGAATGGTGTCTTAGAAGATGATGTGCACATTGAGAAGCCAAAGTGATTTTAGCTACCAAAATGTGTAGAACATGTACAAAGACTGAAGAAACCTCCCTACGGGTTAAATAGAGATCCAAGGAATTGGTTGTTAGGAATTAGGAAAATACTTAGAGAGGGAGGGTGAATCGGTAGTATATAAATTTTTAATAATTATTGTAACTAGTAAAACAGATTCACTCACACAATGATATGTCATTCACATACAACATTGAACACATGATATTTATGTTGGGCAATTGGCATGGTCTGGATGGCCGGTGGCTTAGTGAAGATATCTGCAAGTGTGTTGGCATTGATTTCAACAATCATGCTAGGGAGATGTGTTGGGTAGTTGGCATTGATGTCAACTAGACTAGCATGGATACTTGTCATAGAAGATGTTGGTAGTATTGGTTAGGATGGAATCCCATGGTAGTTGCAGGCTTCATGTAGAGAATCATCACAGTAGTAGGCTTATTTGAAAAGCCATAAAATAATGAGTATTATGTTTCTCATGATGGAAGCCCATGGTAGTTGCAGGCTTCATGTAGAGAATCATCATAGTAGTGGGCTTACTCGAGAAGCCGTAAAATGATGACTATGGTGGTTGGAAGTTCAAGATTCTAGGCACAAGAAAGAGTCAATGAGAAAAGAGTGGCAGATAGTTTTTAATCCATCCTAAAGATATAAGATGATCTCAAAGCCTACATCGAACCCTCTTCATTAGAAACTACTCTGGAAGAGCTTTCCACAAGTGTGTGGAAGTCCAAAAATGGACTCCTGGATCAAAAGATATGGTGCCAAAGTCAAGGAACTTGATGCCTTGAGGAGGATGAAAGATTGTAATGTCAAAGGTCATCATATTGGTGCATTAGTATATCGGAGGTTTGAGCACAACAAGACTTGATATCGTAACTTTTAAGCAAGCTATATTGAAGGTGAGTGTATTGGTGCATTGGCATATCAGAGATATGGATACCAGAACACCGGGGATCATAATTTCAAACGTCAACATATCAGCGCATTGGAACATCAGGGGTCAAAGCATATCGTATGTCGGAGTAGGCAACATGTCGGAAGCAGATCAACATATTAGGACCCTAGAGAATAGGGCCATAGGAGCATCAGAAGGCTAATATCAAAGAGTATTAGGACCTCATAGTAGGTCATATCAAAATATCAAAGATCAGAGGATATCGACATATTAAAACCCCAAAGGTCAGAACATAGGGACAATGCACATTGTGATATCAAAATATCAGAGGTTCAAGACATTAGAGTATCAAAAATTCTCAACTGAGGTAATTTAGGAAGTATCGATGTCCAATAGTGCCAATAAGCATTAAAAACTGTCGAGTATTGCCAAACAAGATTAACAAAGGATTTCGTTGCAAAACCAAAGGTTGACAGACCCTCTTCTCTCTCCTCTTACGGGACACATGGTAGATATATTCAACCTTATTGGGTAGTCTAATGGGCCATAACTGGCTAACAGATGTCACCACTAAGGAGTCACCACATGGAGTGATGATATCATATCGAAGATCAACATTTCAGAGGATGAAGATCTCATAACTTTGGATTTTGGAAAATATCCGATAAAGGGGACTCCTGATATTGGGTTGGCACTTGGCCATGTGAATCCAAAAGAATCAAGGGCACAGAGCAGAATCAAAATAATATTGGCCCCTAGTAGGAGTCTAAAGGCTTGGCACCTATGTGCTACACTAGTGGTCACAAGAAACTATCCTATGATGACAAATACGGTGAGGGCTAGGTAGAAGTAGCTAGACACAATCAAAACTTCGCAGAAGTTACAATACAAAGGAGGCTCCGATATGGAATTAAGACGATGGTCATTGGACCGGTCATATGAGACAGTAAATACTTAGGGAGCTAAGCACCAAGGGGCTGAGGATATCAGAACTAAATGACATCGTAACATTTCTCGTGTATGAGTTATGAGATGTTGTGGCTCTGATATGACGTTACAAAGGTATATGGAAGATGGATGAGTTAACAACAAGGACTATGATCATGTAGAGGAGTTGGTCTCAAGATTAATGGCAACCATCAGAGATCATTGGGTCAAGTCAAAAATGACCATGATTAGAGTGTTGGGTCTACCTTGAGGTGAGACAATCCATCTCTGTGCTTTGATGCACACCTTAGTTACTTAAAGAGATGAATGGGTTGGCAAACGAAGAACAAATGCATATCGATGAAGTTGGTTTATGGAGTCAGATGGATCTGCAGAAAGTGCTGAGAGAAGGTAACGAAGACAACATTCCACAAAGAAGCCATCCCAAAGTACATCCAAGCTCTATGAAACCATGAATAATCATGGAGAGCTTCAGTGATAGGATATTTGTTTACAGAGAGGACTATGTGTGGTTGGAGTGTGTAGGTGGTCTAATAATTAATTCTCAGTATGGAGAAAACTGTCAAGTGGCCATTCACATGTTTAATGTAGTGGCAGAGATGAAGTCAAATACAATGATAGAATGGAAAAGCCACGTTGAAGTATAGTCTGGCAGTATGGATATAGGATAATAGTGGCAAAATCTACTGGAGGGTAGGAGAGGAACAAAATAAAGGATCCCAATTGAGAAAAGTGGGGGAAAGCAGCATAGTCACTATTGAAAAAAGAAATTAACTCGGACAAATATATAAAGCACACATAATAAACTAGACACAAAATATTGGCGGAAAAGGCTTCACCCTCATGGCTTCCTCAAGTATTCTCTCTCATTTTCATTCCTTAAAATAATTGAATATAGTGTTACAAATAAATAGATCAGAGACAGTGTTCTCAAGATAGTGTGTGCTATCTTAGACACCTTTGGTTGAGATAATTTCTCACTAGACACACACCAATATAGGAGTTACCTAAACTAACTCCTATCTTAAAGGAATGACCCAAGAGTTAGGCACAAATTCCTAACTTGGAATATTTAATTAATTTATTTATTTTTGGATTTGTTATTGTTTTATGAGAGAGGTTAACATTCCCCCCTTCAATGATAAATCCAAAATAAGAACGAGGAACCATCTTCCAAGTTCTCATGTTGATCTTCAAAAACATTTCCTAAAAAAACCGCCAAATCTGGATGCTGAAGAAACTACAATATGAAGATACTGAGTCAGCTGCATGATTGATTCATCTTCGAAGGACGCTTGACAACTCCATCATGTGCCAAGCCGCAAAAGGATCCAACTGTCCTTTGCTTGAAAACAACATCCAATGTCCACTAACACAATTTGATGAACGCCCGCTGGCGTATTTGCTGATGATGATCGCCCACTGGCTGAAGATGTCGAAAAACAACTCAATGTTGCTTTTGCTATGATGAAAGTTGCTCACTGCTGCTTTGGTTGTCGATCGTCCACTAGCAAATTTGTTGATGCTCACTGCTGATGACAAATGCCCACTGGCTGATGAAGATGCCCACTAGCTGCTTCGCTGATGTTGTCGAGACTTTCAGTCTGACAACCACTTGTCAATTTCATTGACATTTTCCCCCCTTTGTCAGCTAAAAGGAGAGACAATCTTCTCCAAAATATATTTGAACTCCCCCCCTTCAGGTGTAGGTGAGTTTCACAGTTGTACTCCCTCGTTCAACTGCATGAGAGTACCATCATCGATTCACTATTGGCTGCATTGTGTGTGATTGTAGTCGGTTGTAGAATGGAGACAACCGTTTGACTGTGGATGACCATTCCCAAGGATCGATCCATTCATAATGTATCTTCAATCTGGTTGATTTTTGTTGTGTACGACATTTTTCTGAGGAATTATTGGGCTTGCCACAATGGGAACAAGGATGGAGATCAAAACGTTGATCTTCCATATGACTGGTTCTTTGACAATGAGAACACTTCGGTTGGACTTCAACTTTAGATTGTGTGCAATTATGTTTGTCTGCAACTTTTTCAGAACCTGCTGAGGTGTGTTGTGCAAGAAATCCTGCACTCACAAACTTAATTGACTTGGAATAATCTAGGATATGTAAGTTGGTGTCATCAGTGACATATCCTGAGCCTTGTCGATTCTTGTTATTTTGAATTTCTTCCCAGGGCTTGATGATGGGTTTGGAAGAAATGTTAACTAGAACAACTTCGACACTTGAAGCTATTGGGATGAATGACTTATCATATGTATGGTTCAAAGACTTGAAAGTATCACTCTTTTCTTGCAATTCATTCCTTTGAATTTGCGACTTGAGTTGAAGAAACTCAATGGTTTCATGTGTTTGTTGTAGATGTCGTGAAAGATCAGCAAGAGTTTCTTTGCTGATGTGCACCATGTCTTCTTCACTGGAGATCATCAAACTATTAAGAATGCTTAACAATTGAATATGTTGCGCCATCTGAACTTTCTTATTTGAAATCATGCTCGCTTGCCGTAGATGTCGTGCTTTGAATTGTTTCACTTGATTTTGTTACTTGCATGACAAGCCCGCTTGCTATGGGACTTGAATGGCATGCTCGCTTGATTTGTTTCTTATTGCACTTGTTGGGAACATTTTCTAGAGTTGTAGAAATTTCTTGCTTAAACTCTGGAATTCACGCTCGCTTGCTCACTTGCCTTACTTAATGACTTCACGCTCACTTGAAGGGATAGCCATGCTCACTTGATGTCGATCTCAACTTGCTTGATTGGTGTTAGAGTTGAACTTGTTTGGTTGCTTTGATGGTTGTTGCAATAAACTTCACTTTGGCTCGCATGAAGGTTTGAACTTTGTATTGTTTTGACGCAAATTTCTGGAATGAATACTCACGCTCGCTTGCAGGAGATGTGAACTTGTTGCTTGTTTGCTTTAGAGTTAAAATTTGTCGACTCACTTGAGTGTCAAACACTGTCGAAAATGCACCCAGAAAGCTTACAGTGATTTTAATGACTCACATAGAACAAGGAATTCACTTGGATTAATTTGACTAAGTTGAAGAGAATTGACGCACTTGACTTCTGGTCAAATCAAAACGTGGGTGTCCGTTTCAACCGAGAATGCACCCTTACAATTCAATGCAATTGGAATTTGATTTACAAGTTCTTAAATTTGTTTGCAAGAATGTTGATGTAGAATTTTCTCTGAAACATTGAAGTTTACAGATTCATTAACTTGATTGTAGTGATGTAGACTTTGCTTTGAAATGATGGAGTCTGCAGATTCATGAACTTGATTGTATTGAGTGAATTTGATTGTTGAGGTAGAATTGCTAATGTTGAAAACTTTGATTAGTTGTTGTATGTGTTGAGCTTAATTATCCTTTCTTGAAGCTATTTTGTTACAAGTGTTGTGCTTGCTTGCGTTGAACTTTATGTGTGTTAAATGAGATCATTTATGTGTCAAAACTAGACACAAATAAAAAAGCAACAACATGAAGCATGCACCATCATCAACACACTCTTCATGTACCTATGATCCCCTTATTCAATTTCAGGCGGATCTAGGACACAAACACCACAAAAAAATGTCTTTATTAAATAGTGAATTACATCAACCTTCACTTTCACACAACCCCTTGTCTTCAAAAATAAAAGTATACTCTTACCTCTCCAAACTTACAAAACACTTCTTAATTCTCACTCCAAAAAACTTATCACTCCAAAATAATTTTACAATTTAAAAAGCATACCTTATCTCTCCATTAAAATAATTTATGATCACTCTTTAAAAAGTGCCTTTACATACTTCCCATTAAAATAATTATTAAAACTTTATGAAATCACTTGAATTCACGTTGCTTATGTATGTAAAAGTGTATGCACCATTCCCTTTACGCATATAAAAATTTTAGGAGTGTTAACCATACATGTCTTCTCAAAAGATTCTCCACGGTAAGGCTACTTTCACAATGCTAAATCACTCATTTGTAAATCGATTTACTTTTTCAACATAGTGAGAGTGTTTACCTTTTAATCATTTTGTCTTTTGTATGGACCGTCTATTCGCCTTTTTAAGTCACTTTCAATCTGAGATTGCACGTGGAAACTTTGGTCTTCATTTGTGTAGGCAACTATTAATAACAACACGTTTTCTAGGTTGAGATCTCGATAGAATCCTTGTTCTTAACTGCGCTTAGCTCAGAAGTGAGCAAAAAATGGCTCAATAGTTGGTCAGGTTGCCTCTCTTTGGCCTTCTGTTGTCAAAGAGTAGCAGATGAAGAAATTTCATGTCCGAGTAGTGCCACTGGAAAATAAACATCAAAATTCTTTTCTGATCTAAGAAAATTCCTTGAACAGAAACTGTAATATGGAAAAGAATGCAACTTATTTGAATTGCCCAGCGCTTCGACTTAACTTGACCTCCTCTCTGGCTGCCTCAAATTTTCTCCAACATCCTTCACACATTCCTCCAGGCTTCAAAATGCAATTAAACGGAAACTTTGCTCACAACTTTGGTCATGAACACCAGTGATAAACTGTTACATTGAATTTATTGCCAGAATCCGATTTCACAAAACTTAACACTGCAATGTTGAAATCTCACTTGTAAGGCAAATAGAAAATAATTTTGAGAACTAAACGTTGTTGCAGAGTCACAGAAAAACGAAATTTGCTGGGTGAAACCATCACTTTCTACGAACTCAATTGAGATATTTTCCAAACATTTACAAGCGATTCGGATCCAGAGGTTAGAGAATCAAACACAACCGATTCAGGGCATAAAACATATAAGCCATAATTTGTAGAATTCGCAACTTCAGAGAAAATACAGAAAACTTACATTCGACTTCGTCGTTTGAGCTTCCAGAAAACAGCATAACACCACCCACTCTAATTGCACAGCTGCCTAAGTGTCTCCTGCAAAATTATTCCCATCTCTTCTCTCTAAAAACTGTATTAATCACAATGAGTTTTATCTTCCTTGATTTTGATTATACACAGCACACGACATTTTCACCTTCCAGCGAAACGAGTGTGCATTACAACTGTGGTTAGCACGACGTGAGCAATTCAATTGATACAGTTCAATGTTTTGGTTTTGTACGTCATCTAGCGTGCTACGTTTTACTAGTACAAGTACAAAACCCAAGAAAACTCTATTTTCATTGCCCGAAAAATGAACTTCTTCAGCACTTTACATACACCTCCCACCAAACCATCTTTTGCAAGCAAATCGAATATAATCACACAGCTTTCTTCCACACAGACAATAAGCTCCATCATCGTGATCTCATTCCAAAACCTGTGAACGTTTCTTGTCAAACCCAGATCACTTACATCCTCCATCTTCAGTTCCTAAGGGTAAATATTTTTCTAGCAAATAATGTATGCCTACATTCGGCCAAGGTTCGACCCTCACATTGCCTCTAGTAAAAACAGACACAGCCGATTAGTCTTGCAGCGACGTATGGCTCTGTCTACAACATTTCAATTTATATGTAATGGTGAAATTAAAAAATCCATTATATAAATGAAGTATTGGATTTAAAAATCTATTTAATATCAAATGCACAGACGGAAGTAATCAACATAACTCTACATTATGTTTGACTGATTTAGCATAAGACTTCTGCTTTATATAAAACGAGAAAACTTTAAAAATTGATTAATATCAATCTCAAACTCAACGCAGACTTAACTCAATTTGATAGACTGTAATTTCATTGAATATAAGGGTTGAATGCAGATTGAATCTACGCAATTAATCCACCTCTATGTCGCTTAAACTCATCTTGCGTTGATTCTCATGGAAGGCTATCACCACTGTTGCTCTATGCTCAACTGTTGTGCGCTCTCTTCTTCTATTGAACCATCTCTCATGGATACAATACTCACGTTACACTATGGATCACAACCCACGAACTATACTCTTCTGCACTTGCACCAGTTGGCAGGGTCGGTCTCCACATAGGCAGGATTTAACCTAGAACAACTCCGATACCACATATTGAAAAAAGAAATTAACTAAGACAAATATATAAAGCACGCATAATAAACCAGACACAAAATATTGGTGGAAAAGGCTTCACCCTTGTGGCTTCCTCAAGTATTCTCTCTCATTTTCATTCCTTAAAATAATTGAATATAGTGTTACAAATAAATAGATGAGAGACGGTGTTCTCAAGATAGTGCATGCTATCTTAGGAAACTTTGGCTGAGATAATTTCTCCTTTGGTTGAGATAATTTCTCACCAGACACATACCAATATAGGAGTTACCTAAACTAACTCCTATCTTAGAGGAACAACCCAAGAGTTAGGAAAAAATTCCTAACTTGGAATATTTAATTTATTTATTTATTTTTCGATTTATTATTGGTTTATGAGAGAGGCTAACAATCACTAGAGAGCTAAGGGGAACATCTCTATGTGTGTGTGGGCACGCTGCCATGTGAGGCTAAGTGAGCCTATTCTATAATGAAAGGTAGAGAGTACCTATGAAAATGTAAGAGATCCTGAGAGAAGATGCATTGTTGTGTGAGAAAGGTCGAAGGTTCCTTTGTAGAGAAAGAAGGCCAAGAGTTGAGTGTATGTTGTTGAGAGAAAAAGGTAGAGAGCTAGGTGAATGCTGATGAAGAGAAGAGAACAGAGAGTTGCGTATACTGTGAGGAGTGACTATTGTTGAAAATATCGTGTTGTTGCAAAGTGAGTAAAGTGAGTAGAGAACATAGCTGAGATCAGGCAGAGTGGATGCCATGTTCAAAGAACTTTTAGTTCCTATTTGAGTGAGGATAAGATCCTACATACAAGAAGTTTGGTGCTTCCATCTCTAGTGGGTGCTTGAGAAGGCTTGGGGGTTGGTTCTTCCTTCAAGTTGGTTCTTGCAACAAATCCATAAAGTTGGTGATTCACATGGTGCTTCTGGTAAGATGGATAGGTGTCTACAAAGCAAGGGAGTTAGTACTTCCTACTAGTGGGTGCTAGAAAACAATGAAAGAGAGTTTGTGCTTCCTATGAGTGGTGGCTCACAAAACAGATTGATGTAATAGAGTAGGTGCTCCTATTTTACATCAATAACAACAACAATATTTTGTTGTTTTTCCTAAAAGGGTTTCCACGTAAAACCTTGAGCCTCATGTGTATGATTCTCATGGTGTGTGCTTGTATGTCAATTTCATTTTGTTTCCATATTATATGTTTTTGTTGATTATGTGGATGGTTTCCAAGTTTAAATAACAAAAGTTAATCGGCATAAAGATTTAAAAATTAGCCTTAATACTAATTCACCCCCCTCTCAGTATCAACATTGTTTCGAGCAATTGGTATCAAAGCCAAGTTCCTTCAGGAATAACTTAATTGCTAGAAGTTAGATCAAAGGGAAACAATGGCTAATCAAGTTTGGCTAAAAACAAAAGGAGTTCAATTTTTAAATGGATCAGACTATGAGCTCTGGAAAGTTAGAATGGTAGCCTATTTGATGGCCTTGGATGTTGATATATGGCTCTCTGAATCGAATGGAGAAAAGAGTGAGAAAAATGAATAAGCCCAAAAGACAATCGTGAAAGGGTTAGCTAAGCCATATGTTGATAAAGTGAGGCATTATGAGTTAGCAAAAGAAGTGCTAGACAGACTGTAATATCTGTATGAAGGAGATAACCATGTGGCTCAAGAGAAGGATGAAGAACAATGTTTCTCTAGAAATGAATCAGAATATGCAAAAGTTTTTTCTCATCACACTCAGGTTGGTGATGAAGAAGTCTTGGAAGGGAGATCATGCTCCTCAGAAGGTAAGTTATTGTTGTGTAATAAGTGCAAACTGATAGGTATTTCATTATCTATATGTACATGTATATTACTTGAAGATAGGCACAGCTATGAATCTAGTAATTTTAATGAAGATAGATCCATTTTAGTAGCAATAGAAAATGAGGAATCCTCAGAGGAATCGAAGAGATTCCCAGTGTGCTCATCCATAGGAGAAAATGAGAATGCTCCAGGTAGTGATGATGAAGGGATAACCCTTAGACCTATGGAAGACTCTATATACACAGAGCTAGCTTTAGATATCTATGGTATCTCAGCTAGCACCCCTCATAGTGAAGAAAAGGATATAGATGAAAGGATCATTTTTAGGAATAGGTTGGTCTCAGCTCTAAACAAGATCAAGGACCTGTCAGAGGAAAATCTCAAGCAAGGGGAGAAATTGAAAATCTATTAGCTTGAGAATGAGAACTTGAGAAAAACAATGGTTGAACTAAATGCTCAACAAGAAGAGGCTAGCAGACTGAATGGGATGTTGACCAACCAACTAAGTGAGAAGGAGGCTCACTATGAGAGACTACAAAATGAAGTAGTCTCATTGACATGTGAATTAGAAACGTCAAATAAAGAGTTGTCTCATTATCAGAAGCTTGAGGAGAGAAAGAAATTCTTGGATGATATGCTTGGCAAGAAAATATCCCATCTCATCAAGGTTGGTTTGGGTTTCAAGGAAAAACCTAGCTCTAATAAGGCTAAGGCTAAAGGTTCAACTTACCAGGTAAAGGGAGCTTGAGATTCCAAAAAAAACAAAGGAAAAGAGGTTGTTGGACAAAAGCAACAGAAAGGAATGCAACAACAACAAGAGAAGGAAAGGCAACAACATAAGGCTAAGAAGAAACAACTGGTAGTGTAGCAGAAGAGGGCTAGGCAACTACAAGAAAGAGTGTAAGGCAGCATTGCAAGTTTTCATGTAAGGAGCAAAAAGAGCCAGTCTAGGACTCTTCCTGCTCGAGGACAAAGCCTTCAAAGAAAATTTAACCTTTGTCAATAGAATCCTTTTTATGGGTAATGGTTTTCTTGCAATAATTTTTGGACATAAAGCCATAGACTGTAGATGGAATGCAAAGAAACAATATGTGTTGGGTAGGAGCAACCCAAGAATGCATAAAGAGATTAGGAGAAGGCATGCTGACCATGATATGAGTTTTGGCAAGAATGCTGTTAAGAAGAGTAACTCCTCTGTCCCATTCTTAAGCCATGTTGAATGCTACAACTATGGCAATCTCAGGCACAAGAGAGCTAGCTGCAGAAATGAGAAGAAATGGCATGCTCCTCAACATATGCATGCAAATGTAGCAGATCAGGATTTGAAGATAGAAAGGAAGAAAAGAGAAAATGAATACAAGTTCTCCTTCAATTCTTAGTATCAAAAGAGGAAGCTGAAAAGAGGAGGAAGAAATCAGAGGAATGATCCTCCTACCAATGTGGTGGATCCCTGTGTAAGGCAGAAAATTAGTAAGAGGATTTGGGTGAAGAAAGAGGAGGTGAAAGAGAAGTTTCCTTTAGTCTTGTGTAGTCAAGAGAAGGCCGAAACATGGGTAAAGAAGAAAAAATATGGTAATGCATCTACCACGATTCAACCATTGAAGGTCTCAAAGAAGAAGGAGGATGATCTACTCATGGGGAGTAGATACTCTATTTCTCTTCAGTAAAGGAATAGAAGGGCCTCAAGGGAGGCCGAATAAGTTAGACGCAGGAAGAAAAGAGAATGAATAGAAAGGCGCATATAATTGATGAAGGTATGGTAGTTCTTTCTTGTTGATTACAAGAATAAATCAATTTATTTTGAATGTATCAACATCAAAAAGGAGGAGTGCGGCCAACATGAAGAGTACACAACAATATCTTATGTTGTGGGAAGAAGAAGATGGGATGTAGTGGAAGTGTGGAATGAAAAAAATCTCATAGTCAAGTCAGGTCCACAGGATCAGTCCCCACATAGAGGCAAGAAAGTAGTTGCAAGAGATTAATAGCGTTGCCTCAAAGGGAGTTGCTTTGATAAGAAGTGGCAGGCAACAATTGTCAGCCTCATAAAGGAAGATTGTTGAGAAAATGAAAGGTCTGCATCTTGGGTGAAATACCCTTATTTCATTTAAGTTGTGAGTTTGATTATGCATAGCAGTCTTGTGTTCATGAAACACAGTTGGTGTAAGATTTACATGTCCCTTAACCGTCAATCGGTAGTGGTTAGTTTAGGTGGAAAAACCTTTTGTGGATTAAATTTCTCGATCTCTATATTTCCACTACTCACCTTCTTCTTTGAAAACAAGAATCGATCCCTCAGATCTCCCATTGAACATGGTCTACCACAGGCCTAAGAAAAACCCCTCAGCAGCAAAGGCATCTCCTTGAAGCCAAAATAACTCTGATACCAAATATAGGTTTTAACCCCATACATAAATTACCTTCATACAAATTCTAAAAACATAAAATAATCGATGGAAAGAGCATAAAACATGAAACATATATACACAAATATTTTCCCCTAGATCCCAAAACCGAGACTACCAAATTGATTTTGAAATATATTACTTTCAATGTTATAATAAATATATATACATGATGAAGAATCCATAAACCCCAATCCATTAACCCTGGATTAGAACATAACCATATTTCCCTTGGCCGTATCTACAAAATACAATGGGAAGAAAACCATCATGCCCAAAACGATGTGCGAAAACCACACAAAAAACCATACATAGGTTTTCTGACCTAAAATAGGGTTCAATTTTTTTTCCCTGTGGTACTGCCCCAGACCTTGTAAAGGGGGGCTACTCCCCCCCATTCAAACCTCCCAATAGGGGGGTCTGACACCCCCCTGCTATGCCCAGTGCAATGAACAAGGGGGGTTGTCACCCGCCTGTGACACTCCCATGCATGGGGATAATCATGGAAGGAATATAACACACACCCAACATTATCCCACTTGTTGTTTTCTTTCCATAGGGGACCATAAGAGAGCTTTGCCATTGGTCCAAATGTACAACAACCATTGTTTCTCTACACCAAGAGAACTTCTTACTGCTCACAGACCTTCTCAATGTATTTGCAGTATTCTTCAAAGTGTCCACATTTACCAACAACATCTTTTTTCCTCAATCATCTCCCTTACAAATTGATATTGAACATCAATGGGATTTTTCTTTGAATCATAAGTAGGGGTATTTTCCAAGAAATTTCACTTCGGGTGACATAGTCTATCCTTATAGCTGGCTGTACCATCCCCATACTTGAAGACAATCTTTGCAACCAAACTTCTTCCTTGCTTGCATGAGTGGCTACCATGTATTCTTCCTCTATAGTTGAAAGTGCCACTATAGAATGTCTCTTTCTCATCCAACTAAATGCACCTCCAAACAGGTTAAATACATACCCACTTGTAGATATTCTCTGATCCATATCTCCAGCCCAGTCTGCATCAACAAATCCATGAATGTCCAAAACTCTATACAATCCTGGTATTCCTTGGTAGCACAAACCATAATCACTAGCGCCAAGCAAATACCTAAAAAATGACTTCACTACTAT